>JAODLD010000008.1:2264029-2307135 GCA_026781065.1 Mormyrops boulengeri | reverse complement strand
TTTTATACAATTTCTGTTTCCCCCCCCCCCCCCCATGTTCTGCTTACCTTCAGGTGTAATGCTTATTTGTGTGTTGGCAGTGTAAACTCAGTCTTTGAGATGTTTGTGTGCTGCTTGTTTGGCAGGGCCTTGACAGAAGTAGCCCATTTAAGCCTTTGCGATGTTTTAGAATCCGTGGCAGAATTTCAGAAATTTGATGTTGTTTACCTGTTACCAATATTTCCAGCGAATATTCTTCTATTCTTGTATGACTAGTTGGAAATGACAGTCTCTTGGATCACCATTTCCACAGGCGAGTTTGCAACCTCAGTGTAAAACTTTTACTTCTGCTTTGTTCTATACTGTGCACTTGTGTGAAATCAGACCTCAATATGAGGTCTGATTTCTGGGGCAAGTTTGGCCAGACCTCAGCTCCAGCTTGCTTTATAGCTCACTGAGCTCGGTGGATCGGATTTGCTCTCAGAAGGATGCCTAGGAGATTTATCACACAGCAGTAGCAGTGAATGCCACCCAGCCTGGTGGAGGTGTAGGGACTCAGTGTGGTGGTATGAGGGATTTGAGGGATACATTAAAAACAGTATGGTGGAGCAGAGATGGGGTTTGTAGGTATGCTAGAAACATTTCATCCGTGAGGTGTAATTGTGTGCATCGCTCATTTTTGTTAGAATTTTCTTGTTGGGATAAATTGCAAATTGAAGTGTATATTGTTTGCTGCCTGAAATGGTTTTCTGGCATGCTTTTCTTCATTTGAATTCTTCAGTTCTTCTTGGTTTGAGTGGTTACACACTAGTATGTACATATGCTGCACAGCTGTATCTGCAGTGTCTTCAGGCGGTTCCCTGTCCTTCCAGCTGTGATCGTTTCTCACTTTTGGCAGGATGAGAACCAGTATTGCTGACTGTCCAGGTGCATCCTTAATGGTCACTGATTCTCTAACCTGAATTAAGAAGATAAGTTTGGTGAAACTTAAAAGGTTGTGCATTTTTGACCCTGGAGTTCTAACTCATCTTTTCTTTCAACCATTTTCTATTTAGAGTTATCAAAACAGGCAGAGAGTAAAAAGACCTTATAGTTGGAACTGATTTGATTTGCTTTGGTGGTTTGTGTAGGTGACAATAAGGTGGATCCATGATGCAGAACCAAAGCAATACTGGAGTGGCTTAGGAAAACAAAAGGTAGATGTTCTGGAGCAACCCAGTCAAAACTCCCACCTCAACCCCAACAAGAACCAGTCAAATGCTTTAAATTGCTATCTCCAGTCATTGTCCAAGGACACTGAGCTGAGGCAGATCTGTCGAGAGGAGTGGACAATTATATATCCTGACCAGTGTATGAAGCTGGTAGACACCTACCTAAGTTGACTTAGTTCTGTCATTGTGGCAAAAGGTAGCTCTGTGAAATATTAAGGTATTAATATTTATGCTTGCCACGTATTTCAGTTTTCGCACCAAGTTATTGAGAGGGATAGGCGTCCGGGCTACAGGCTGCCGGGTGATGTGACCGAAGACTCTGTTCAAACTTCCCTCATTGTTATTGGCCCACTGGGTTAATGTCAACGTGCCTGAAAATGGCTGACCTTCAGTTCTGCCCCTAAAAAACAATAGGCCTGCCAGTCAAGATCAGGGCCAATGCTGAACACAAACAATAGCCCAGCATTCAGTTCCACAGATATCTAGAGCATACAGACTCCTGTAGAAACACTGCCAAAGAGCTGTCTGTCTGTGTACTGTTGTCACGACTGATGTGAACTTTACTTCAGGGAGATGTTTTCAGTGTTGCTCAGAAGTAACCCAGAATTCCCTTCTGTAGCTCAAATTTCAGTTGCCAGGCATAGTTGCGTCGATTTAATTTTCCGAGAAGGTGCGTCATCTTTACATTATAATATTTACATGCCTTCAACTCTTTTTTTTTTTTTTCCATGTAAAGATTTAGAGACACTTTATTAAGAGATATTGTATTAATCCCGGTGGAAAAATGAGCTTTCGCTAACTGCATGTTGCTCTCCATGAGACACACGGACACACGTACAGGTGATAGCAAGCCTGATCTCACAAATCAAACCAGCATTTTTCAATATTTCAGAACTTTGAAGATTATTGAAATTCTGCACAATCAACAGTAAGGGGTTTGGTACTTATGAGAGGGTTGTGACATCGCACAGTACCATCCAAAGCAAGCGAAGGCCTTCATGTGCCATACTGATATACAGTTTTCCTTCTGTTGCATGAAACTTCATGCGAACTCTGTGCTCTTTTGCTGAGTTTGTCACAGTCGATTGTGCTGTTGTTGGCTGCAGCGGCAACAGTTTTTGCAACAAAGAAAATCCTTTAGGATTCCCGATATAGTATAACCCAGCAATCCAGAGAGGAGAGAAGAAATTGTATCTAGTGAGCAGCACCAACAATGAATGCACAACATCTCAAGATGTCTGGAACAGATCTCACTGAGAAGAACCTTGACGGCACCAGAGATGGAGGAGATCTGAAATTACTAGTGTTTCTGTGTGTGGGCTTTGTTAGCTGGTGAACGTTGGGTTCATTATTGTTAATAAGGTAAAATCACTGTATCTCAAGACTGATGTGACCTAATGTGAATTGAAGTATTTATTTGGCTTTCTGTGTCGCATAATATGAGAAGTAAGCTGAGGACAAAATTACAGTTTAGTTTAAAAAATGCAACATTGAAACGCATCAGAAATGCCGTTCTTATCCTTTTGCATTAGGCAAACCAACCACTATCTATGACAGAGGCAACATTGCCTGGACACCAACAGTGAACATGGGACACATGAATGTGAAGAAGCTGACGGCAACACAGGAATGCAACAGAAATGACAACTCGGACGGTCCCCTCAGCAATTACAAAAATCAATCAGCAATTTACTGTTAAAACATTTTCACTTATGTGCGATCAAACCAGGTAATGATGATAAAGAAATATATTAATAAACGATGACTAATAAGCATGAGATTTATACTTATAGATACTTGTGAATACGGCAAAATATTTTGTCCACACTTTTCCCTCAGCAGTTTGTGTACCCACTCAAAAATAAAGAAATTAAACCATTAGACTTTCAGTCACTTTCATTGTTATGCCCCCGATGTTTGAAAAACCGGATGATTAATTTTATCCTCATAACGGACAGTGGGCAGCTCCTAGCCATTTACAGTGTACTGAATGTGACTGGTGTCATAGTAAAGCACTACTTGGCTTGCTTGCGTTCACATGCAATTACCATTACTGACAATGCACCAAGATGGCGGTAGGAAGCAAATGCGCAGTGACATTGCAACCCCCCTAAAGCACATGCAGTAAGCTTCCAGATATGTTCATACTGAGAAATCTCTGTATGTTGTGGGTCAGTGCATTTGGTGGGTCCAGGTCATGATGTAAATGTACACTGTGTATATTTAACCTGGAGAACTGTAAATCCTTTAAAGTGTGAGGTCATTTGCATTCTTCTCCACCTCGTTCAATGAATCACTGGCCTTGTTAAAATGAAAAAGCAAGGTTTATGGTTGCATTACTGTGCAAATCTGCCAGATGTCGAAGAGAGCCAAATGAAACCTGAGCTGCTTGCTGTCTTATCCGGCTTCTCTGCTTTTCAGTTAAAATCAGGCGTGGCACCTGAAGTGGGAGGGGGCAAACAGTGAGGGGAGATCGCTGCAGCTGGATCCCTTCCCAATGCCACCACCCGTCTGGCTTAGAAAGGCTTGTGACAGTGACTCAGCACCTCCTGTCTGGGGCTGGCTGCTGTTGTAGAAGCTGGCCTTGGTGCTTGTTTATTTCTGGTCCACGTTGCTAATAACCTACAGCTGGTTGCCTAAACCCAGGTCTCTCTCCTGGGATCTGTTTTCTGAAACAGTCGTGCTGTTTATTAATGCATCTGTGCTATTGACAGGTTTATTTTTTAACTTCACAGAGCTCCTTTTTAGAGCACATAGCTCCCTCTCTGTGAAGGTATTGTGATTCTCTCTCTTAGGGTTTTCTCACATACATCTAATGCAGTATTGTACTATACACTTTGTGTATAGTGCATTTTCTTAACTGTAATTGGTAGATTTTCTCAGAATTCTCTCTGTGATGTTTTGTCTGTCTTTGGCCTGAACAATCCCACATTCTGTACTCTGGTCGGGTTTCTTCAATACAATCAATGAATAAATACTGGGGAATTTACTGTAGGAACATGTGCATAACTAAGTGAGTTGCGAGTTGAGTGTTTTATTTGTCTTCCTCCAGGCTCTTTTTGATATTTGACTTGGTAGTCAGACAGGTTGTGTGTTTGCTGGATCTGTTATAGGGGCCTAGTGTCTGTTGCCACAGTCTTGTCCTCAGTTCTTTACTGGCCTGGTAGTTCCATTTGCTAGCAAGGGATCCGTTTTATAGCTGGCAACTAAACATAATTTGTAGCTCCATGGCTCCTAGAAATATAGGTTATTGTGCTGTCAAATTTGGTCACTGTTACCGGTCTGAGTTTGTAGAGATGTAAACAATAGTAACTTTGATATAACTCCTTGTTACAGTCTTATTGTTGTAAAACAAACCAGTTTTAGTACAGCCCCGATGAAACATAACTCAGGATTCAGGCCATGCTGTACTTAAGGTATCTTGGTCCTTTGGTCACTCTGTCTGGTCCTGTGGTTGTGTATATGTGTGTGTGGTTTTGCATTAAGCTGTACAAATGAATTTGGACCAAGTCACTGATGTAGCAAGACAAAAATACAAGTATAAAGGAAACTGAAAACCTGGATATTTACTGCAGTGCTGATTTTAGTAAGTTTGTTGGCTGCATTCAGAGGTTTATAGACTTGGCTAGTCAGGAATTAAGTCTCCAGTTCATTTTAACTGCTGTTAGCCAGTGTCAGGGGAAGATAAATGCTGTCTATGTTTATATTAAAACTGTGGGTAAGAGAGCTGAAAGTAGCTGTGCAAGACCTGATCCAGTAGGAACGGCAAATGGAACCACATGCTCTGGGGATTGGCAGACAAAATGGGGACTTTGTTTTCGATGAAAGCTTTGAGACAACTGTAAGGGAAAAATATAAGTGAACAGACAGTATTTCAGCTTCAGCACATGGGAAACAAAATGGTCAGCAGCTGAGATGAGGCAATGAGGACCACTTGCGTGGTCTGTCAAAAATCACTCGTCCAGCTTGTAGTTCCTCATCCAGCACAGGGTTGTAAGAAGCCTAGAAGCTTTCCAAGGAAGCATTAGGCAGAGGAGCACACTGGATGGCGTGTTAGTTCATCGCAAGGCATACATGTGCGCAGTGGGGGATCATCTGGGGAAACCTGAGTACCTGGGGGAAACTCGCAAAACACTAAGAGAAAATGTAGTTTTGTATCTGCTGTTAGTAATGCTTTACTTGAGGGGACACCAGTAATGTAATAGTGCATACTTAATGCATTAATTAAACAGGAACTAAGGGTTAGTTACGTACTGATCCCGCGTTCATTCATCATTAACCTATCATGATGATTCATGTATTTCTTGCAGGGAGTGTATTAGTTTATTGTTTGTTCTTGAGTAGTAACTGAGTAACTAAGTTTTTCTTGTACCCCTCAAGTAAAGTCTTACCCAACTGTAATTAACTGTAATAACAACTGTAAGTAAATGAATGGTTTTGTCATCTGAGTTCATTCTACTCCACATGTTGCCTCCTTCTAGGGACGTTTTGAATTGTGCTCTATTTGTCATTTTCACTCTTATTGTAAAGATCTAATATTTTATCTCGAGAGCAATGTTTAAACGTGCATTATCAGAAGTTAGTTTGTTTCACTTCTCATTTGTTAGAGAATTAGTTTTTTGGGTGAAGTTTGCATAATCTTAATAGATGTTTCTTGCAGGGGAAAGTCGCCCCATTAACTTCAGTTTAAACTGTGACTGTACAGGCTCTCAGTTTTATTTAACATACATTTTATAGTGATATTTTAGGAGACTAAAGCGACACAAAGGCAGCAAAGGGGGAGCTTAAACGCTGATGTTCTTGTACTTACCATCGACTTCTGCTTGATATTACTAGGTTTCCAGTTTTGAAGAAGTTGACTCATTCTCCTAGTCTTTGTGGGGGGCAGGCTAGTGCAATAAAGTGAAATGCCTCTAAAGTGGTGAGGTCATGATGTGCTGAGAATTACCATGAGAATGTGGGAGTTCCTGCTTCAGTGATCTGTGGCCGTCCTTGGGACCGTTACACATGTTGGGATTCACTTATTGATAAACCGTCTGAAGTGCTTTGAGTTGTTTACGCTCTCATTACATTAACGTCACTTGTGAATAATAAAGAACTATCTTTTTTTTTTTTACAAATGATTATCCAGTACAGGGTTGTGCTGAGTGCACACATGCTCATTTGATCACAATTTAAATAGTGTCGCTGGTTGAGTAAGCTGGTGTCTATGGACTGTGAAATGTGGGAGGAAATGCAGAAATCTGAAGGAGAGCATGCAAACCACACACACACACACACAGCAGGAGGCAGTAACTGAGAATATCAAATAGGTTTTATATTGTTTTTGCTGTTAGCATTGGGTGTGAAACATTTTATATGAGTTTACGGTATTTCTGATGTTATTATGCCTAATGCCTTTGTGTGTGTGTGTCTGTCTGTCTGTCACACATGGATGTTTTCCAGATGTAAATAAAGTGTTCGGCATAGCTCCAGATCAGTCCAGCACAGAGGATGCATCCCACTCTGCTGTGGCGGTAGCAGATGGTCACGATGGCTCGCTGCCCCTCCCTGACCCCATCGATTTCCCCCCCCCGCCAAACGGCACAGCACCGGCTCCTCAGGCCCAGCTGGATGACTCCGGGGGCCCAGATCTGACCCCTCCCATCTCTGCGGAATCTGGCAGTGCCAAATTGGACCCTGCTGTAAACACGCTGGCTGTCGAACAAGGTAAAATATCCCAAGACTAATATATTAACACCCATAGCAAACCAGTCCAGTTCATGGCTTCCTGTATGTGTAACATTGTGTTTACATTGTTAAATATTGTAGCATTTGACTTCAGTTTAGGCATCATTATCATCTAGTTTAACATCAGAATTAGTAAGATGATTTCCTTTTTCCACCCTCCTTCATGCAGAGAACCTGCCAGTCAAGCGGAAGAAAGGCCCGGCCCCCAAGATGCTGGGCAATGAGGTGTGCAGCGTGTGCGGGGACAAGGCCTCAGGCTTCCACTACAACGTGCTGAGCTGCGAGGGCTGCAAGGGCTTCTTCCGCCGCAGTGTCATCAAGGGCGCTCAGTACACCTGCAAGAACAGCGGCAAATGCGAGATGGACATGTACATGCGGCGCAAGTGCCAGCTGTGCCGGCTGCGCAAGTGCCGGGAGGCGGGCATGCTAGAGCAGTGTGAGTCGTGATTGGCTGGGGGCGGGGCAGCGTGGGTCTCGATTGGTTGTATAATTAATCCCAGTACCTGTCGTGGTAGCAGCGGTGCTGGTTTCATTCAGATTGATGATGGGTGGAAATTCTCAGCAGTTTACAAAGTTTTACATGCAAGTAAACTGATGCCTACTGCCTGTAACTTGACTTTTAGTGAATCAGAAATGCATTGCCACTTGTGCCAGGGTGAAGTCCAAGGTCACATGTGTCAGACATTTCCTGGTTAAGGCACAAAAGGTCTTTGAGAATGTGACCGTTTGAAGCTAAGAATCCTGTCTAGGGTCAAAAACTGTTAGAAGCTAGGAGGTGCTGAACATTTATAACATGAATCTACAATAATGGGCATAAGTAGTTATCAGAAGTGGAGATGTCCGGTCCATAGAGTACAAATCCCCACCATGATTTTGTTTCAACCAGCCAGTTGAGTCCTCTGTGACTGTGACTCTTTATACTTAACTGGTTGGTTGAAACAAAATTTTGGTCTGGATTTGTACTCTCTGGACCGGAAATCTCCACCTCTGCGAGTAATTGGCGCCCATGTGCAAAAACGGAGTCGTCATCTGCATCCTTTGACATGTCAGTGTTATAAATGATGCTTTATCAGTTGAGACATGAGGGCCTGGTTATTGAGGGCTTACTGAACGACCCCTCCCCTATCCCAGGTGTCCTCTCCGAAGAGCAAATCCGGCTGAAGAAGCTGAAGAAGCAGCATGAAGAGGAGTCTGCGCGTACGTCCGCCGCGCCGCCCGAGCCGGCGCCGAGGCCCGAGGTGGCCCAGCTGGCTCCAGAGCAGCTGGAGATGATAGAGAAGCTGGTGGCCATGCAGAAACAGTGCAACAAGAGATCCTTTCTTGACCGGCCCAAAGTCACGGTGAGATTGGCATCGCTCTGCTAAAGAGACCATCTACCAGGAGTATTTTCTCCTCATATTGTTTTAAGATTGTCTACTTTTATTGTTTTTGTTCAGTTTGTACTTCTGAAAACAAAACCTTGTTGCAACTATTGTTATGGTAACACCCAAATATAATTTTCATGTATATATCATGTATACTTACACAACCCATGATTTATGGTGCAGTTTAACAAAAAAAAAAAAGCCTAGAATAGTTGTCATTGTGTTATAGCCATTAATAAAATGATACACCTTCCTGTCAATTTGAAGACTTGTCCACATCTCTATGAACTAACCTTGTACATGACAGCATACTTGGGGTAGGGGTCCTTAAAGTTATTCCTGTTGGCTTCTTCTAATGTAATAGGCACCTGGCTTACCTCCAGCTCCTATAGGTAGACAGTCCCAGAGCCCATTTTAAAAGCAGTATGCTCCATGTACGAGCTGCGTCAAGCCGTAAGGTGGTGCTCTAAGTCTCACTCCCCGCATTGGCTGTTGTTCAGTGTTTGGCTCTGACAGACAGGTGGCGTGGTCCAGCTGCAGTCAAGTTTCTTGCTTTCTGTTCAGTTGTTTTAGAGGAGAAAGTCCTCCCGTAGGTGAGTCATATGAGTGGTAAGTGGCAGGATGGTAATTTCTTGAGTGGGAGAGACGAGGCCCATTTGATCACATGCCAGTTGATTCCCACTTGACTGGATGAGCATTTTCGTGGGTTTGAATAACAAATATGGCTAAGTGTAATAAATGAATTTTAATGCTTACTCTTTCAGCCACATTCAGTACAAAGCACAATATTATACAAATAAAGAATAAATAGACAATAGAGAATTTTCATAGTAAAGACAAGTGTAACATTTGTCATATTGCTGTTCCCATAAAGTACAGGAGGCTGCAATACTGCAGTAGTAGAAGAACCTGTTCTTGAATCTGGTAGTCACTGTTCCTCCTGCTACGCTCCAGGGGTGAGAACTGCACTCCAGGGGTGAGAACAGCATTTTGTATGAATGCAGTGTGCGGTGTGGCCATGCTGTGACATTTGGTTGATTTTTCTAAGCAGAAATTTTGTCCTCCTTTGACCCTGCTTAATAAACCACTGCATAAAGCAGTTTGGATCACTCATATGCAGCTTCCAAAATGAAATAGGCAGATTTTAATGAAATGAGGGCACTAGCAAAGTCATTTTCTTCCCCTTTGACAGTGTTAGATAGTTGATCATGATGTTTTCTGAGCTCACATCATGTAGATGTGTTAACTTTCAACCTCTAAATATGTTTTTGCTCTGTCCCAGGTCCATACTGGGAGCAAAAATGTGGATTGTGTGGCAAGGAGCTGGGAAGGAGCAAAAACGTGGGTTGTCTGGGGTCCCTGAGGACCGGGTTAGGAATCACTGTTATGGATCACAGGCGACCTTTTCGAGCTGGTCATGCAGTACCCCTGTTCTGTACAGCGCTTACAGTGCTTGACGTCTCCTCTCTACCCTCTGCTTGTCCCCCTCAGCCGTGGCCCCAGAGCCAGGACCTGCAGAACCGTGAGGTGAGGCAACAACGCTTTGCCCATTTCACCGAGCTGGCCATCATGTCAGTGCAGGAGATCGTGGACTTCGCCAAGCAGCTTCCAGGTTTCCTGGAGCTCACCAGAGAGGACCAGATTGCCCTCCTTAAGACATCCACCATCGAGGTCAGTGAGCCTTGTGCCTCTCTTCCCTGGGAAAAAAAATACTGTCCACCTCACATAAATCTAACACAAACTGAATTTCGGAGTAATATCACATATCCTGGTGCGGTTTAGTAGAGATGAAATGAAATGAAAGGCTCTTTCGCCCATAGGCACTGGGATTGCTTAATCCATCAGGAGCCCCTACTGCTCTGCTGCGAGGTTTATAAATGGTTGTTTAGGTTCCACCTTGTGGCCCATTTTACATGAGGAACACCCAAACAAATCAATAGGTCTGCTTTGCACATTCCTTTTAAAAATGGGTGTGTTGTAATTACCACTCCCACTCTCACTTAAAGGAAAATCAATTCAAGGACTATTAATTACTAGCATTACTGAACATTAGCAGTATACATTGTTTGGGACAATATCTTTAACTTGATGGCATCTTGGATATAAACTAGTCAATGACATTCATTTTGTAAACTACGCAGTAGAGCCTTCCTCAAAGGTCAGGATGAAATTTTTACTTAAACTTAAAATCCGAAACTAATCAAAATAAATCCAGCAAAACAGAATACATACGAACCTTTACTTCACTCTAACTTCCACCCGTTTCACTTGGGCAGGTTCTCAAAAGGCACCAAGCGAGAACCAGCCCAGGACTGGCTCCGTGTTGGTGGAAGTGAGGCATATGTGACGGTTTTTAGATACAACTGTACAGCTGACATGAAATGGCTGAGTGCAATTATACTCTGATAACCGCACTCATAGGATGCCTCTTGTTCAATCAGATTTCTTGGTTGGAACTAACTGTTGTATAATGTTAAATAATTCCATTTTAGCTGATTTTGAATCCACTTTAAAGCAAGATTTGGGGCCTGTACCACCTCCTGTCATAAAGCGTGCTGGGCCTCCTGTTTACTAGACAGTACAGTTAATGGGCTCCCATATTCCGTTACAAAGACCTACAGGTGAAATCTGCTGCTCTTGTCTAGTTTGCTAACATATCCTTAGCTGCGGCCTCAAGAAATATGCACTGTAGGTCCCTTATCGATCAATAGTGATTAGAAGGTCTCAAATAACAGTTTTTTTTTTTTGTAGATCATGCTGCTGGAGTCGTCACGGCGATATGACCCTGCCATAGAAAGTATCACTTTTCTGAAGGACTTTAGCTATAATAAGGAGGATTTTGCAAAAGCGGGTGATGTATAATTTTTATTTATTATTATCTGCCATCACGTTGACATTGACTACTGGCATACATAGCACCCACCCCTCAGAATGCTCCTTCTTTTGTCTGGGTCTTCCGTTCTGTCTTCAGGTTTACCAGTGGCATGTTCCCTTCATCGAGATGCTGTTTGTTTGTTTTCCTTGCAGTCCACAGTAATCCAGTTTTCACATTTATAAAGATTCACAGAAAATGTCAGTTCTTATCTTTGTTTTTACTCTTTCTAGCTTCTTCATCTCTGCTCTGCCAATTGTCAGGTTATGACATATTTCTTGCCTGCTGGGTCCTGACTTGTTGATTGTTCCAAGGAAGCAAAAGCTGTC
Source organism: Mormyrops boulengeri (assembly GCA_026781065.1). Classification (NCBI taxonomy): domain Eukaryota; kingdom Metazoa; phylum Chordata; class Actinopteri; order Osteoglossiformes; family Mormyridae; genus Mormyrops; species Mormyrops boulengeri. Next base: position 2,295,650 of record JAODLD010000008.1, on the reverse strand, counting down.
TGTTACCCCTGTCTTCATCAGTTCATCTGTCCTATCTCTTTTGTTCATCTTTCCTGTCCACTGTAATACTCTTCTTTTCAACATCTATCCGATAGTGAAGCTTCTTCCCCAGATCTGACTTTATTAAATCTATTTTGTTTGATGTCTTTGCTGTAGAGGTGTATTCCTCCCATCTCAGCTTGATCTTTATTCCTTTGTTAATTACTAGCAATTTTAGTATCCCGCTCTGATCTATTCAGTATTTAGATCTGTTGATCCCGAGTCTCAATTCCATCTTTTGATGAATATTTAAATATACGTACTCATGCAGTAGGTGCATTCTTCGTCTGTATTAGCCTCTTGGTTTCACAGTATATGTCCTTATACTGTTTCTGCAAGGGCCTAATTTGATTCGTAGTATTAAACCATGTTCTGGTGCTACCTCCGCTCAAAAGGATGGCATCGCAAACATTGCAGGTAGCCGTTGGGTTACTTTGAGTTCCAATTTAAAGAATTTTCACGTGGCTGACATCTCAGTAGTTTGTAGTTTCAAGCCAATAGATTGCAGCGTATGACAGAACCTTACAATCTGCACAGCTGACGTAAACTGGACGGACACAGGAAATTAAACAGATCAGGCTTTGGATTGGCCTGTGGTGGCCGATAATGATCTGTTGTCATATTTTGTCCCACTCCCGCCCGCAAACATTTTGATTTCACTATGCTTGTTCTCAGGTTAAGAATATAAACCTATTTAAATCCATACATTTTGTGTTTTCATTTTTTTTTTAATTACAGTTGTCACTTTTGATTTGTTTGCACTTGCAGTGAATATCAGTGCAGTTCGTGAAATTTTAACGTAACTTCCTGTTCACTCAATTGCTATTTTATCAATACTTATTTATTTTAATTCTTTTTGCAAGTCCTGCAAGTCATTTTTATTTATCAGTCACTCTGTCCATTCCCACATTCAAAAATAAAAATGTCTCGTGCTGCACTGCATTGTCGTGGCTCCCACAGGAGTCCTACAAGGGATGCAGACCTCTAGCTCAATCCCCCACCAGCACACAGTTATGTTTTTCTGACACCTGTGCCCCCTGTGCAATTTCTTTGTGCCCCACCCTATATACCTGCGGCCTCAATAAATATGGACTGTAGGTCCCTTATCGATCAATAGTGATTAGAAGGTCTCAAATAACAGTTTTTTTTTTTACCTGGTATATAGGGTGGTTATTGGTAAACTGGGACAATTCTAGAAATTTTCCTTACTCTCTCACTTTAAAAAATATGATCCTAATTATGAATACTAAAACATAAATAAGTATTGAAAGCTCAAGAACTCAGCTTAAGTTAATAGACCACAGAGGTGTAACGATATAGCTAGTCAAACATGTATGTCCCAGTTTACCCACGTAACTAATATTTACTATTAAGATTCTGAAAATTGTTATATAAGTGGAATGTACAATGAATGAATAAGTAAACAGTCAGACCTACATATCACAACAAAGACTCCACCCAGTACTTCTACAAATTGTAGAAGTTGGTGAGTGTGGGATGGGTACAGCTTAGATAGCCAAACTACATGAGAGGGCTGCCCGGGGAATACAATGCTGACGTTTCTGACGGCACCAAATCTAGTTCAAATTTTGCAACCCGGGAGACCAGAAAAGTAAGTTAGGAACAGAGTTGGGTAATTCAGGTCCAGAGAGTATAAGTCCAGACTGGGCTTTTGTTTCAACCAACCAGTTGAATACTCTGTGACTCTCTATGCTCAGCTGGTTGGTTGAAACAAAATCTTGGTCTGGACTTTTACTCTCTGGACCTGAATTACCCAACTCTGGTTAGGAACTTCCATTCATCCATGTTCCAGCCATTGGTCAGAGTTGCAATGACACCTGGAGCCCATCCCAGTGAGTAGATTGAACATGGAAAGGATTCACATGTCCCCAGAACCACTGTGCTGCACATGTTAGGATCTCGGTTTTCTTAATTGTTTGAATGCGCTAGAACTTAACGTTTGTTGTTTCTCGCTGTTTTTTAGGGCTTCAGTTTGAATTCATTAACCCCATCTTCGAGTTCTCCAAGGGCATGAATGACCTGCACCTGGATGAAGCAGAGTATGCCCTGCTCATAGCCATCAACATCTTCTCAGCAGGTGAGACACTCTTTCTTTTGTTCTTCAGCTTCCCCTAGTGGTTAGCGTGGCAAGAACCCATGCATTTTTTTGTAGGGTTTTTTTGCGTGCTTGTTTTTGTTGATTATCAAGGGCTATATTTCTTGGTAGTTTGTGTGATATGCCTTTTGTAATGGCCCAACGCTATAAATATCATGTAAGGTAACAGTAAATCTATTGGGCAGTGGTGGCTTAATGGTTAGGGACGTGTACTTGTAATTGAAAGATTCCAGGTTCGAATCCCTGACTAGCAAGGCACCACTGAGGTACCCTGAGCAAGGTACCGCCCCCAAGCACTGCTCCCCGGGCACTGAATTAGCTGCCCCCTGCTATGTCACATATGGGTTAAATGCAAAGAACACATTTCGTTGTTGTGTGCTGTGGTGTATCAACAATGACAATTAATCACTAAATTCTAACAACCATGGCCTTATTCATATGTGACAATTACATTGTTTTGCAGACCGACCTAATGTACAAGATCACGATTTAGTGGAAAGACTGCAGCAGCCATATGTAGATGCACTTCACTCTTATATCAGAATAAAGAGACCAAATGTGAGTAACAGTAAGTCTGAGCAAGCTATGAGACCTGGGTGGTACATTTCCCAGAAATGAATCATTTGAGTGGATAATTTGCGATTTTTTTTTTGTATTATTTTAATTCTTTACATGCAGTTTTTAAAAACACCTTCAGTGATGTGTTGCGTGTTCATCGATGTGCAGGAGATTAATGGAAAGATGCATTTATGGTGTGTGGCTCTCCTGCAGGATCAGCTGATGTTTCCTCGCATGCTAATGAAGCTGGTGAGCCTCCGAACACTCAGCAGCGTCCACTCTGAGCAGGTCTTTGCACTGCGCCTCCAGGACAAGAAGCTCCCGCCGCTGCTGTCCGAGATCTGGGACGTCCACGAGTGACCCCACGGCCTTTGCTCCTCTTAATCCATAATCCCCTTCCCCAGTACCCCATCAGCAGTTGCCCTTTTGTGACTGTGCGCACGGGGCATTGATGCAGAAACTTTGGGTTTACCTGCTGCTGGGCTATCTGCTTAGAAGTAACACGTTAAAAAAAAAAAAAAAAAAATGGAAAAAAAAAACCTCACAGCATGTTGTCTACCTGATTGTAAAAGTGAGGGGTGGTTTGGTACCTCCCCGGGAATTTGACATTGCGAATCCTGCACGTGTTCTCACATGCTTCCTTTTACCAGAGGCAGATTCTTCTTTCTGCTGGTGCAGGGCCAGGACAGAGCTTTGAGCAGAGTGAAGACGGTTGTGCCTGGTTTTTAGTGATTTCATAATACATAATAGTGAATCGCAAAAAATTTGAAACTGAATTTTCAGTCTCAAATTTGAAGGTGTCAAGAAAGCTGTCACAGGCATCTTGTGGTAGTAATCCAGTTTCATTTGCTGATGCGTGGGTTTCTATAACCAACTCTACTACTTTTTATGGCTACGCCGTATGTGAAACTAAACCGTTCAATTTATGTTTTACTGACGCAAGCACGGGATAATTACTGAAGGGTTTCATTTAACACACACCGACCTTCAAAGAACACTAAAAGTGATATATGTCAGAGTCTTCAGCAAGTCACCATATTTTTATTCCTGCTCATTTTTAATTTAAAGGTTTAAACATTTGGCTAAAACATGGAGATTAATAAAAATGTTATACAAGCAGCACTGATCAGCTAAGTTTAGTGACCCTTCTGAGGATACCCAAGATGTTTGCCCTGTGCTACCTAGTGCTTCTATGACAATTACCATGACCTAGATAACTACACCCCCCCCAATAATAAATATAAATATATATATTTAAGAATTTTCTTCTCACGCCGTTTGTTTTAGAATCGGTGGGTTGACCTGGCTTGTCCTGTACTCCAATAGGGTGTTATTTGTAAAACTCCTTTAGCCAATGTGCATTACTTCTATACGAGAAAAATGCATATTGGACATTTTGAACCCTGCGATTGCTTGTCTAAGGTTAATCCGAACAGTCACAACCAGGAAGTGGACTCATCAAAGAAATTCGTAGTAGTGACTATTATAAAAATAAGTTACATAACATTAAATGATTTATAATTATATAGTTACAAGTAAAGAAAGTGAATATAAATGGTTGTTACCTTAATTATATTTGGTCATGTGTACTACTTTGGTTCATTTTGATTTGACGTTATAGAAAAGTAACAAGGATAACGCGGCAAACACTTCAAGGCTTAAATACCCACATCTGTTATCCACTGTGATGACCAGTCTCGTCAACTATTACCTCTTAATCACATAGCTGTTTAGGACACATCTGGGAAAGATTCTTACTTTGTTTAGAGTCACTAAAACCAAACTTTTCTGCTTTTGTTTCATGACATATACCCTGGTAGGCGCTAGCTATATGGACACCTAGTCTTCATTCAAAACACAATTACAGATCTCAATTGTATGGTAATGATTCTATGAAAGTAGACCAAACGTTGCAATGTTGAATATTCCCTTAATTTACCCGTTTTATTCTAACTCTTCTAATTGCTTTACTTGGTTCAGAAAAAAAGTAATTCTTTGTAGCCTTTTATGTACTTTTATACACATTTCTGTTTACCAGTTCTATAAAAAATATATTAGAATCTGTATAATGCAAGTAAAATATTTATATATTTATCCCACCTGATTGTGTAAATTAGTATATCTTGTCATCCGTCTTTTACAGATCTTATAATTTACCAAAGCCCTGTGTTTTGCATTTACCAAATTACGTTAACATCTGTAAATGAAAGATATTTCACCTTTTTTATGGGATGTTCTGATGAAAAATCTAAAATTTTAATATCTCAACGCCTTAAATAATTTTGTCCTGCTTAATGTACAAATTAAATTTTGGAAAAAAAGGTAAAATATAGCTTATGAAATATACGTACTTGTACTTTTCCGCAATCTAAAACCAAGATATTAAGCCATTTACAAGTGTTTTTTTTTTCCATTCCAATCTGCTTTTGAGGAAGTAAATAATTATTAGATTCATAAATAAAATGTTGAATTTTATCTGCTGTGTTGTGCCTTGGAGAACTTCCTGTTACGTGGCTTTTCCGAAGGTGTGTCTCATGTTCTGGTTAATGTTCCACTAGCCTACTTTGACTGAAGCGAGAAATAGCAGAATTGTGCTTTGTTTGGGGGTGGGGAAAAAGTGCATCTAAAATGGTACTTGAGAAAGGAAGAAATGGGCGCCCCGAACACGCCACAGAAGTCTAAACGTTTGGTTGGAAAGATCCTCATCTGTGTATAAAGTCTATACTTGAAAATGATGTCATTTAGAAGTTGTTCCCCTAGAGGGCGCGAAAGGCTTGTGGTAATCCGTAATTGACTTCGCGCTTGGAATGTAGCTTGCATAATAATAATAATAATAATAATAATACTACAGTGGACGTGCCATTTACCATATTTGATTATACTGCAAATTTGATTCGTTCTTAATGAAGGAGAGTGATCTTCAGGTTACACCGCATCGGAGAATAACAGTGGATCTAAAGGGAACAAGAAAAAGAACACATTGTCAAAATGAAAATGTACATAATTAACTCCCATGCCGGCAACAACAACGCACCACACAAAAACAGCGTTGCCGCGACATCTAGGCCTGTTCAGTTCGAAGCCCTTTATAAAGGCTTAGAGCCACTGGAATGTACTACTGCGCCAAAAAAATACAGGGGAGATGAACAATGTCTGGTGGCAAAGACGAAATTACAGTTGTCAAACCGATGGAATTAATTCACGAAAGCACATGTACGTTTTTCATATTATGAAATCACTAGTACAATTAAACCTATTATTATTATTAGGCATCTGTTTCGACGTGCACGGGGAAGTAACATATATTTTCGCGTGATATAGCAATATGCCGTTTAACTAGGGACGGACAAAGGGACATGTAACGAAAGGGATACAGAATCCGACATATTGGGGCGCCCTTGGGCTTTTTTGGGCCGTGACACCCCCGCCCCGTTGAATGGTAGGTGCTGGCGGGCCCCGCCCTGCAGTTATGCGGAACTGCGTGTGGCTGCTTCTAGGCTGGCGGAGCTGCTGCCAGTGCTGCGTACCGCCCGAGCGGCGCTGAGAGCTGCGATGTGCACGGTGTCTCGCCAGATCGGGGCAGCGCTCCAGTAATTCCAGTAAGAAGAGGCTAGAGACAGGTAAGGGATGAAGCCGTGTTGCCTTCCACGGCTTGCGCGCCTGGGCTTCCAAACGCTAACAGGGAGATCAGATAGATGGTGCTTTATCTGGCGATACAGATGGATGTAGATGTCGGTACTCCGGAAGCGTCCGCCCGCTGTGGCTGTAGTGTGAGTTGCACGGTCGCAAAGCGGGCATCTAATTTCAGCTGTTCAAGGTCTTATTATTCAGCAGGTGGACGCAAGATCAAGGCGACTGCCTGATAGCGAGGTGATTGCCCCCCTTGGTGCGGACGCGGTGTTTAGGGAGTTGAATACCACAGGTCACTGGGGGCTTCGGGGTGGACAGGGCACCGCTATAGTAGGCGACCAGTAAGCCTCCGATCTTCCTAGTACGCTGCACGCCATGTGTCCGGCGATGTCCAGGCAATCTGGTCAATTTGGGCACATTAGGTACCCTGGTATCGTGTAGTGCTCTGCGTTATGAAAGAGTCTGGCGCGCCGTTCTGTTATCTCGCTGCTGGGGTGCCACGTTATTGCAATGGTTGTCATTCGTATTCAGACCAAGCAGACACGGCCAGATGTTGATACCGATTGTTGGCTGGAGTGAAGTTGCAAATTCTGAAGCGAGCACGGGGGCGTTAATTGGTCTGCTGTTATGGAGTGATCTCTCTTTTGTTGGCTGCTTGAAGCGCATGTCCAAGGGCAGAACTGTCTGTCAGCAGCTTCTGTGCATCCCTCGCCTTGGCTGTATGACTGTGATTTGATGGCTGGTTGTCTAACTCTTAATTTCCTGAAACCGAATGGTACTCATGCTCGGACGATTTGGGAAGTCGGTCACGGGCGGAGCCCTGCACCCCTGGGGTTTTTATTCGGGTGGTGAAACGTGCCTGGTGGGAAGTGCGGTTTCAGCAGGTGTCCAGCCAAGGTCACATTTTAGGCCTGGCCACGATGTTAAGGGGACGAAAGGCAAAGATTGAAGCGCTTCTACAGGAGGTGCCGTTTGTTTATGAGATCATTAATTGAATTCGTTGGGAAATCTTACACTCGTAGACACGCACACACACGTGTGTGTGTGCTGGCATATATATACACATATATAAAATTGTGTTGTATAAAATCCTGAATTTTCAAGTGGGAAATTAAGTATAATACTAATTTATTTATTATCATATACAATATCAAACGTGAAACTTTCATCAAACACAGAAACTTGCACAGATTGGGTTCCACAGCACTCCTGGGAATATCCACATCACATTTATTTATTTACCAAATGCTTTTATCTAAAGTCACATATAACTGAGAGAGCAGGGTTATCCAGGCTCTGCAGCAACTGGGGTTAAGTGCCTTTCCCAAAAGCCCAACAGTGAAATCATTCTCCTGGCCATGGGATTTGAACCGGCGACCTTCCGATCACAGGTACAGAGTGGTAACCAACAGAGCCACACGTGAGCTTTTCCCAGGTCGCAGGATTAAAGTTTCATCCCGTTTGCATAATGTTTACTTTCTAGGTCGGGCCTCCGGTTCTGTCTCTCTAGGCTGGTTTATTGGCGTGAGGTACTGCATGAGGAGTGAGCCCAAAGACTTGCCAAGCTCGACTGGGGAGCTCAGGCGTCACTCTGGCACTGGTCGCCGATGGCATTCCAGCAAACACCGCGAGGGGTCCTGCGGATAGTTTGTCGCTGTCGGAGCGGGAGGAGGTGACGCATGGCTGGTGTCAGCAGGAGCCACTTTGTTTACTAGGTGTGTTGGTGTGCCCTTGTTGAAAGGAGCCGTCACTGCGACTCAGACATGTGACACTTTGTCAGATTCAGTGCTGGTGAAGCTAAATACAACGCGGAGAGCACATGGTCAAGGACAAGTCGCTAACGATTTCTATTCAAAGGTGCCCATGTATTGATTTATTGTCCCTCCTTTGGTAAATGAGACTAACAAGAAAATAATAATAATAAACCAAGCCTATAAATCAGACTCGGAATCGGTCTGAGAATTAAATTGTTAGCCTACTCTTTGTTAGTTACCGTAAGAAAAATGATCTAAAGGCCAGTTAGTAGGGTTCTTGGTTATTTAAGGACTGTTATTTTTGCATTGTCTACATGTTTTTTCTAAACGGAATGGGGAAGCAGAGTATGTATTAATACCTTTTCATAATTTTAGCTGTGCTTAATTTCTTGTTGTATTTTTGCCTTATAAAGTGAAATACTGTGGCACCCAAAATTCATGTTAGGAAAAAGGAACTGAGAGTTTATGACCTATGTATACGCTGGGCACCATATTTAACAGAAAAGTTTGTGTTTACAGAAGTGTTAACAGTGTTTACAGTGTGTTAACAGAAAGCCAGCAGAATAATTAAGTGTGTACATTCATTGGGTCTTAGGAATGATAATTTAAATGATAATTGTTGATGCAGTAGAAAAATGCTCCTTGGAAATTTATGTGCTGCCGTGATTGAGATATTGTACTTTTATTGATCCCTGGAGAGAAATTAGTAGTTTAGATTGATTCCTAAAAAAAAAAAAATAACAAATCAATCATACATTGAATGAAGTGCCTTTCATTGTAGGCCCACAGTTCCCAAAATGTGACCAAAAATATGTCATTTTGGTGGAACCTTTCCATCTGAGTTTTATATATACATTCCAGCTATATTTAGGGCAGGGGTGGCCAATCTTATCCGCAAAAGGCCGGTGTGTGTGCTGGTTTCTGGGATAACCTTTAGGTCAGCTGTTCAAAGCCAGGTGTGAGGACTCTTCAGCCAATCAGTCCTCTAATTAGTAATCTAATTAGGCAGTTGCAGCGAAAACCCGCACACACAGTGGCCCTTTCTGGGTAAGATGGGCCACCCCTGGTTTAGGGGTTCCCAGCCCCCAGTCCATAGCAAGTATTCCACCGGACTGTGGAATACTGTGAGCTTTGGGGGAGGGGTTACTTCATTTCAGAAAATAAACTGCATATTTTCTAATTTTCTGTAATGGATTGGCACCCCATCCTGGCTTATTCGCTGCTTTGTGCCTGTAGATTCTGTAGAGGCTTTGAACCCCCACAGTCCAAGATAGGACAAGCGGGTATAGAGGATGGATGGATGGATGGATGGATGGATGGATGGATGGATGAATGAATGAATGAATGAATGAATGAATGAATGAATGAATGAATTGATTGATTTATTTTCTCATTTTTACAACCCCTCACATTTGCATATTCTGAAAAAATTGGAAATGGTCAAGCTTATGAAACTGCAGTTGATCTTTCATAACACAAATATGGGGTGAATTTCAGTTTTGAATTGTTTTGGCTGTTAAATAGTCCTGGCTTCTGTTTGGTTTGTGTGGTTTTCCCAGTGAACCCTTTCATTTTACTTTGTCAATGAATTGCATGAAAACCCAGGTGGTACTGAGACATTAGAGAATTCTATAAATGACTGTATAAATGTCTTCATCGCTGAACCAGGCAGCTATTTTGTCTCCTTTTTAGGCATGTAAAACAAGCTGAGATCAGATAAGAATCCCACAGCCTTCTGATACATAAAGCCTGGCTTGTACTGAAGCATTTTAGGGTTGTTCATAATTCTGACTGCAGCTGTAGGGTTCCGAGCATAAATCAAAACTGAAGGACATGAAAAAACATCAGACATTGTGTTAGTGACTGATATGAGCCGCTCTATAGCGTGGAAAGTACTGATGTATTGCAGTTCTTTTTCTTAGCTGCCAGTCACAATAAGGTTAAAAACGGTCAAGAATTGAAATACATAAGACGGTCATGGAGGATAAAAAATTCCAGACCTCAGTGGATGAAGGTAAGACCTTCCACTAGGTGCAAATTAGTAAGAAGGTGAGAAGATATGGCACCTGTACCAAACTGTGATGGATTGTTATCATTATTATGACTAATTATTATTATTATTATTATTATTATTAATAATAATAATAATAATAATAATAACAATAATTATTATTATAATTATTATTATAATTATTATTATTATTATTATTATTATAAATAATATACAATCTGGCTAAGTTCATGGATACCTGAAGATTAATTAGGATACAGTGCCATTTTTCTTTTGAGAAGTGACTCCAGTATTTACCCTTTTATAGACTGCCTGGCCAAAAAAAACAGTTGCATACTGTAATACTTCGTTGGAGTGCCTTTAGCTTTGATAATGGTGCACATTCGTCGATGCAATGTTCGCACGTACTCATGCGTCGTCTCAACATTTGTTTTCATCCAGATTTGCATTCATTCCTCTTTGAGATCTTGTATTGATGATACGTGAGTTGAACGTCTTCCTTAGCCATCTCAAAGACTAAGATCAGGACTCTGTGGTGGCCAATTCATGTGTGAAAATGATTCCTCATGCTCCCTGAACTACTCTGTGACAATTCGAGTCCGATGAATCTTGGCATTATCATCCTGGAATATGCCCGTGCCATTTGGAAAGAAAAAAATCCATTGATGGGATAAGCTGACCATTCAGTAGATTCAGGTACACAGCTGACTTCATTATATTGCTGCATGACGTTGCTGAGCTGTAATATCGATCCAGTCATTTGCTCTTAAGTATTTGCTGTTTTAAATTCAAACCATGACTTTTTTTGGCCAAGCAGTGTATTAATTCATTTCCAGTGCAGCGTCATAGTTGACGGAACCCTGCCAGATTCCGGTGGAGTCCGGTGTGCAGCAGGGATGTTTCATCTCTCCCATCGTCTTTCTGCTTGCCATTGACTGGATCACGCAGAGGACAACAGCTGACAAGCCTTGAGGCATCCAGTGGACCCCATTATCGCAGCTTGAAGATCTTGACTTTGCTGATGACCTAGCTACTCTCTCCTCAAAACTACTCCATTTGCAGGAGAAGACTGACAGAGTGAACACCTTTGCCAAGCAAAAGGTGTCAAATTCAGTGCCTCTAAAGCACAATTGATGTGCATAAATGCCAACCCTAGTGCACTTATCACAGTTAATGATGTGCCACTTCAATATGTTGAGGAGTTTACATATCTTTGCAGTCTTGTTAGTAAGGACAATGCAGCAAAAAAGGACATCTGAGCAAGACTTGGGAAAGCACACCGCATTCACAAGGCTTCAGCCCATCTGGCAGTCTAAACAGTTCATCTTGAGAGCAAAGGTCAGACTCTACAACAGCAATGTCAGACCTGTTCTTGCGTATGGCTCTGAATGCTGGTGTGTTGTAAAGGGGGGCATGAACAAGATCGATATCTACCACAATGGATGTCCCAGGAAGATCTGTGATATCTACTGGCCTGAGAAGATCTCTAATAAAGACCTTTCCAGGCAAACAAAGAGCCAGAGTGTGGTGCTGTAGATCAAGCACCAACACTTAAGATGGCATGGCGACGTCCTCAAAATGGACCACAAACGTATACCAAAGGTTGCTCTGAGATGGACAGCATGTGGGAAGCGCAAACAAGGTCGACCTAAAATGACCAGGCGGACAGCTCTGATAAATGAGTTGTAGGAGATTGTGTAGCCCAAGGCAGGACCAAATGCAGGCAAATCATTGACACGCTGTGTGCCTTTCAGCATGATAAGGATTAATGGTATGGTATTAATTTAGTGTTTGGGGTTTCTAGTCTTATGCCGTGTGCTTGGAGAACTAGATTCAAGGGCAGAGGTTTGACCATGGCATTAAGCAGACAGCCTTCAAGCTATGAACCCATGTTCCAAACCATGTCACTATTTCAAAATTGGCAAAATTTGTTATCGTGATCAAAACCATCCATCCATCCATCCATCCATCCATCACACAAACCAACAGTTTTCAAAATATGGTGACATGTCCTTGACTTTTTGGTTATACAAAAGCCTTAATTTCTCAGGAAGTAACAGACATAATTTTATAAGCCAACATTTTGCCCAATTATATATCAGGGGGTGGCTCTATAATGGTTTCCACATTTGGATTTCAGATTAAAATGTATTTCAAATTGCCAAGAGCTTCAAAAACACCTCGTACCCTGCACTGTGGATCCCGTTCCAGTGACATTCACAGTTGTTAAAAAAAAAAATAAAAAATTAAAAGCAGTAAAACCTTACTTGAGGGAGCACAAATACTTAGCAGAGCTGAGTTATTGCTGAAGTACAAATCATGAACAAATATAGTAGCTACTTGAGATTAAAGATGAGTCATGATTCATTAATGATGAACAAAAGATGAAATCAATTTCACGTTGTGTTATTCATTACCTGTTCCTTCAGTAGTTCCTCAGTAGTTAGTAGTTCCTAAAGTTGTTCACAAAGGTTTACAGAATTAAAAGAAACAGTAAAATATAGTTACTGCTCGAGATAAAAAATGTCATGATTCATTGATGATGAACGAACATGAGATCAGTATGTAACTAACACTTAGTTTGTGGTTAACTAATACATTGATAATAGCTTAATACTACGTTATTTACGCCCCCTCAAGTAAGGTGTTACCGAAAAATCTTTCACTTATTTTATTTTCTCAGACTTAATGACAGGTATGTAAATAAACAAAACAAAATGATTATTAAAGATTATAAATGATTTCAAATTAATGTCGTCCTTTAATTTCATGTCATTGCTGTTACATGATTTTATATTCTTGTAAAATAATTTTTAACAAAAAAAGCTTTTAATAGTATAACATATTGATTTTAGTGTGAGTAATGATATATGTCAAGAGCATTATAAGTGAGCATTATAAGGAAGTTAGAAATGAACTAATGGAATTGCATGCATTTAGAATAGGGTACAAAAAATATCCAAGAGGTTGGACATCCCGGTAAGCACTGTTGGATCAATACCGAGTATGTGCAAGTCGCACCAAAGCTGCTATCCCTCAACACTCAATAATGACACAAGAAATAGATAGGTGATGGAAACCAAAATGAGGCCAACAATCACTCTGAAGGAGCTGTAGAATTCAGTGGCTGAGAGTGGAGTAAGGGTGCACCGGTTAACCATGTCAAGAGCGTACTGCATGAGAGTGTAGGAGGGTGGCTCGAATGAAGACCTTGATCGGAAGAGGATGTGAAAGCTTTCTAGAGATTGGCAGATAGCATGAGAGACCCAGCTAACATCGGTTAAGGTTGTGCAGTCAGAGTACCCATGCCTCAATTAACACCATCCGAACAGTGAAGTATGCTAGTGGCAACATCATGCTATCTGGAGGAACTGAGGAACTGGACATTTGGTCAAAACTGAATGGAGAATGGATGGTGCAGGAAGATATTACAAGAAGACCTGCTTCAATCTGCAAAAGAACTGATAGTTGGGAAAAAGTTCATCTTTCAGCAGGACACTTATCCTAAACACAAGGCCACTAAAAAAAAACAAAAAGTCATTAAAAAAAAAAACCCAAAATGGTGAATATTATCAGAGTTAAAGTCTGTGGCTTTCTTTTGAGAATTGCAGTCAATAAGTGACAGCCAGACTACTTGAGGGACCTGGAGTAAGTCTGATATGAAGAATGGGCAAAAATCACCCCAGAACAGTATAAAACGCTGGTCGCTACTTGCCCCAAAATACTTGGAGTTGTTTTTGCAGAAAAGGTTGGTGTACCAAATACTAATGTACTAATTAAGCAAGCAGCATTTTTTTCATTTTCATTTTCTTTAAAGGATTTGCTTTCAAATTATTGATTTTGACTTTTATTTTTTTTCTTTCAAAGACTATGTTTATATCATTTGTAATCCAGCCAAATTTGATCAAGGCACTGTATTTTTTCAGCCTGAGATGTTTACTTCAGAATGTATGTGGGCCTATTTCATTGTCATTTTACGTTGTTTTGCCAAGATTACAGTATATAATCATTTGCGGTAAATTACCTGATCGAAATACAATATTAATGTAACTAATGAATGGTGTGGGGAAAAAACTTCAATTGATACGTTTGAAATGCTTCTGTATAAAGTTTTGCTGTTGGTGCTACTGGATAAACAACCATTTTATTCGGTTACCCAAATCCAATTTTAATTATTGATTCTCAATAATTTGTCATTTTTAAATTTGGGTATAATGAGATGGAAAAAGTTTGAAAGTTAGCTAAAAACATGTACATTTTGAAAACTAACCTTATACATCACATTTTATGCTTTATAAGATTGTTAAAAAAAATTCTTGGTTTTGTGATCTGTCCTGTTGAGTTCATCAGATATATTTTTTGAATAGTCTAAAATGTAACACCAATGACGTAAAACACGGAACATCCATAATATTAAAATCGAATAATCAAACAAAAGATGTCCTTTATAATTCTTAATAATGAAAAGATATTGAACTTTTTGGCCACCAACTTTTGTTGAAGTAAAAAAAAATATATATATATTCTGAAAATTTTGCAAGTCAGAAAATCTTCATATTTTGAAAATGACTTATCTACAATGCTACTTTTCCTCACAGTTGTTCTAAATGAAATGCATTTGATTCCAACTACAACAGAACTGAAAGTGAAGTGGTTACATGAGTTGATACAAGCTGTACATTTACTGGTTAATCCTATCGGCTAGATAAAATGGATCATGGCAGGATTTTCACCCCAGCCTGGTCCAGCTGCTGAGTAAGCCAAGTTCTTGCCTTTGCACACTCACGTTACAGCAGTGTCCCTTAAGCCGGTCCTCGGGGACCCCTACACGGCCCACGTTTATGCTGGGAGGGGTCACCTGGGACCAGGTTGAGAAACACTGAGTTATAGGGCCCGCCACGCAGAAAGTTGTCAGCTTGCTCTGGTTCTTCTCACTGTTTGAAGTGTTTGCGCCTTTCTGTCAGACTGTAAGGTTTCCTCCTGTTGCTGGTCAGTTGTGGCGTGTTCCTGTGTGAAGTGTGTATGTGTGCTAAGTTTGGGTGCCTTGGGTGAGTGAAACACTGGCACTAAGCTGTAAACCATGTAATGATTTTTTCCTCCTTCATTTGAGGAGGGCAACTGTGATCCTCTTCAGCCATTTTGCCTCAGTGTTTGGTTTCCATGTTATTGGGGTGGGGAGCACCCATTTAATAGTGCTTTTATCTTTGAGGATGGTTAAGCATCAAGCTGTATACTCAGATCAGCCTTCCTTTTTTGGTCAAGGCATTTTGATTGGACATGCTATTTTGTTTTATGGTCTTGTTTGTCATATCGTGTTTCATAATAATACAGGGATTGGCAGATTTTTTTTACTGCTATCTTCAGTGGCATATGGTGTGAAGCAGGATACAAGACAAGGGTGCAATTACTAAAGCTGCATGCTATTGGAAAATTTTCCAATATCGCAGTGTGTTTTTTTTGTTGCAATAAATATTACAATATTTATATTTGAAAATAGCTCTTGAAAATTTACCCAAAATAAAGTAGCCAAGTAGAACTTGTTATTACCGATAAAGTCTATCAAAGTTGGGGGTTTTGCCGTGAGTTGTGCCGACGAATCACTTGCTTTTGTTCAATTTTTCCTCCAGTGTTGAATCTGAAATATTTCCATACAGCGGAAGGCGAATGTTTTTTGCTTACCAGTCCTTGTTTGCCTTTCTCCTCCTCAATGATTTGTTAAATTTCTGGCAAACTTGAGAAAATACCGTATACCATGGAATAATGTCTGGAAGGTATGGCGGTATGAAAAACGGGCCTAATTGTAGTCCAGCTGATTATTGCGGTCCTTGTGATGTATATGAATAGCTTTTGCCTATAACGTCTACACATCCTCACACAAACGTACATTTACTCAGCCATTCGCAGGCATTTCTGGGAAGAAACTGAAGTACCTGTATGAACGTCGCTAGACCGTGAAAACTCCACATTCACATAAGGAAGCAATTGGACATTTACCTGTTCATTTGCATAGGTGAAGACAATGCATAACCACCATGTAAGTCAAACACCTAGTGTGTCTTTAATAATTCATGCCCAGAAATGTGATTTAACTTCAGTTGCAGCACATGGCAAAGACCTGGTGTTAGCACGAGGAATGTGCTTTTGCCATGTTAATATGTCTTCTAACCATGGCAACAGTATGGAGTTACTAATGTACTGGGGGAAAAAAAAGGCGTTGTGGTGGGATCTTCAGGGCAAATGGGATTTTGTGGTTAAAAATCTACTTCTTAGTTGTTTTACTGCTTTGCACAATCTGGGGTGTCGGATTCAATGTTTGGGTCTTGATATCTGGGCAGGTCGCGTCATTGCAGATCTTCAGACTCTTGAGCCCTGGCTGTAACTGAGCCGTCTCTGAGCTTTTCAAATTGTACTTACCTAAAACTGACATTTTCACCACTCTAGGAAAACTGCAAGTGTGTGGACTGAGTCTCCCTGCTAAGCAGGGCAGTTACTTTCATGTCGGGTCTACACTTAGAGTAGCTTTATCCGAAGAACTTTATCTCCATCCTCTGAAATGGCTCCGTGAACAGAGCAGAACACCGAGTGCTACAGAAAGGTAGCTCTGTTAAGTTGGTAAATCCACTCCTGATCTGTTCATTCAGGGGTTTTGTTAATATATGTATCTTCACCTTAATATTTGAAGATTTAAGATTTAAGATTAAAAAATTTATTTGAGCTTCTAGTTAGAGATGCATAATATGTTGGTTAACAAATCAATATTGGTCGTTGTTAGGCCGATATTTAAATTTTATCAGTGATTACAGTTAGCAGTATCAGACCTAAAGACCTAAGTACTAAAATAATGGAGATGACTGCCTTGGACAATAAGCCAGTTTCTGAAAGGGAGGATGAGAGATTTTGTCGGCTAATTCACCATTTAGATGAGCTCTCAAAGTACCAGCCCGAGAAATGTTGTTAATTCATTATTAAATCTGGCTCGCATGTTTGTTTTTGACAGGATAAAAAAACAATTTAACATTCCGCTAATCTACACCGGCAACCCAGAGGTTCCACAGAGGTTAGCCATTTATACAGTGGTATAGAGTCGTACACATTTCTATTAACTCTGAAAGCAAGGGCGTTGGTTTCATTTTGGCTTGTCTTTTGCCTGACCTCTAACTTACTTTTTCCTTTTCTGTTTGCCAAGCCTTGATGACTTTGAAAAGGCTGGTGTTTCAGAAATAATCATTCAGATATTCTCAACTATTTGCACTTAAGTAAATCAATGCTTTGAACTCCCATAAAATACTGGATGTAACCGTCTCTGATGTAGAGACCCCCAACTTTCTCCAAGCTGATGCAGATTGTGTTTTGTGGTTAGATGTTACGGTGTAGTGTTCAAGTACTGTGGGGCCGGACTGTGGGAAGGCTGTTTGCTGTTCAGGGTGGAACATGCGGCTGAAGTTTATCACTGCTAAGACAAACAGCACCTTTTACAGCGACACCCAGATCGAATGGTGCTTTGGTCTCCATTCCTTGTGTGGTTGAATATAATATTTATTATAGTTTTCAAAGGAGGAATGAATTTAAAGGTTCATCTATTTCAGGACCTGCTCAGCTGTTATTTATAGATTTTCTGGAATTGTTAAAGCATCATATATTTATGAGTAATGTAAAAAGTAAAACGCTAGAGCCATGAAAAATAAGGCACATGCCAGCTAACCCGTCTTAGCATTTGGTCGCACTCTAGCGGCACTCCGCAGGCGGAGACCGACGCAGCCCCAGACGGCCGCATTTACGTGCATGTTAAACCTCATCTGCGTGTGCTTTAACAGCAAATGACCCCCTCCCCGCATTTTATTCCTGTGTGTGTTAGGGTCAGTAGTGTCAATAGCAGTCTCTGTTGGGGCTGTGAAGAAAGCAGATTGCGTTGCTACAGCAACAGAGAGCCAAGCTGAATCAGATTACCTTGGGGCTGTCGGCTGCAATGGGAGTTGGAAGAGGAGGTGGTAATCATGTCTACCTGCGCTGTCCCTTCAGCCTGTGCGGTTGAGTGATGGGCCAAGCTCTGTGGTAGGGCGCACTTCCCCGTGGTGTCATTCTCCATCACTGGAACGGGGCCCCTCACGCTTGCACTGTGCCGACATTATCCATCAATGTGATTTATTGCCTGTGATTGTAACTCCAAGGCCAAGACATGAAATATGCTTATCAGCAGTCAGGAAAGACACCTCAGCATTTAATTGTGTCAGCAGTGTATCTTTAGAAATGTGGGTGAGGGGGGCTTCCATTTTCCATCTGCGTTTCACTTTTCTTTTTACTCCCCACATTGCACCTTAAAGCTTTTTTTTGACTCTTGGATAGCATCGGTAATACATGTCTCGCTGGTAACTTATGTTATGAAATCTCCAGTTAATCAGAATGTTAATCATATCAGTATAGTCTTCGGCGTCCATGGATGTTTTTTCTCGTACACATTGTAATATCGTGGTTAGTGTACGTTGTCTGGAAAAATAATCCTTAGATTTTTGTATCTTCGACACTTAGAGGGTATTTAAAGATGCTGAATCTCTGTGTCGTATTGTCGAGCAAAAGGAGAGTTACACTGCTATGGCTTCTTTCAAGTATGTTGTGGTTAACTTTAATAAACATGCGTGTTAGTGATCATCTATTCTCATCCTTCCTACAGTCCACCTGTGAAGCTGGTTGTCATATAGGAATACAGACTACACTCAGAACACAGATTTGTGGTGTATTTAGGTTGGATATGCAACCATTTGTGTCGTTTGTGATTTCTACATTGTTCCCTACAAAGTTTGCAATGTTATTTGTGTGCAGTGGTGATCTTATTTTGGGTAGCTGTAGCTAATGCCAGAGGTGGAAAGTTCAGGTCCAGAAAGTACAAATCCAGACCAAGATTTTGTTTCTACCAACCAGTTGAGTATAAAGAGTCCCAGCCGAGAACTGTGAGGCTGTTTGGCTGAAATAAAACCTTGGTCTGGATTTGTACTTTCTGGACCTGAACTTTCCACCTGTGGGTAATGCTAACTTGCCCTAACTTGTTTCTGGACACTCATTGAAAGCTCGGCCTAGCTGCGTATCTACCTAAGTTGGCTCCTTGACAGCTGTATGCTTTTGATGTATCATTTGTCTCACATGTATTCCGCTTTGGATGTAATCCTCTGGATGGCTGGGTTAGCGTTCTGGTGAAGCTTTTCTTTCTGTCAACAGAACGAAGCCTGAAGGCTGCAGAGGGCTGAAGGTGTGTCTTGATGTCGGCTTTGTTATTCAGGGACACACCGGCCTTGTTTCTGCATATAAATGTGCTCAGATGCTGCGTGGGTTTGTTTATGTCTGCAAAGCACTGTTAGAATTCAGACAGTAGTTAATTGCGTGTTGATCATTATATGCCAGTCTTAAATTGGCATGTTTTTTTTCCCCTTTTTGACTAGTGCAGTGAAATTCTGCACCTGAGTCCTTGTTGGTAAGGGGACTATTTGTGAAGGCCCGAAATAGCTTGTAGATGGACACAGTCCTGTCACAAATATTTAGTGAGAAGTGCTAATGAGATTATTAGGCTTAAAAAATATGTCCACTCTTCCTGTTTCTTGAGGGAGCTTGTCCCTCGATATAACTAAAATTCCCCTTTGACTAGTTGTTATGTATGTACAGTCAGTCCTGCTACAATGCGACTAGTACATTCCCGAAAAAACCCCATGGTCAATAAATTGCATACCAAAATACACATATCCAATTGGAAAAATACGGTTAGCGGAATACGACTCCAAAAATGAGTACCTTACACAAATTAAATGAATTAAATAATAAAAGAGTGATACCAGTAATAATGTAAGTATATGTATTTTAAATAGGAAATAATAATACATTAATAAATTATATCGTAAACATCTACAATTGGTCTTATAAGTCTCACAAGAATTGACGAGTAACTTCAACCGAATGTGCCGAACTTGCTAACTTGTCGATTGCCAAGAGTTGGGAGCAGGGAGCCACAGCCATCGTGTGGCTGGGCATGGACACGGCGCAAATACCGCGGATTATGGTAAGCGGTGGAGCAATGAGGGCAACACGGCTACTGACAGTCGACTAAAAAGAATTGGTTCTAAAGAACAGCTTGTTCACCAATTGGACATCACTATCGTTCAGCTGGATAGCTATTTTCGCGTGCTATAATGTTTCTTGCTAAGACCATATCACATTGTAGTTCATGTAGTGTTTTTATCTCCCACAGGAAATCACACAAATGCGATTGTATTGGACTTGGGTACTAATTTATCAATCACCTTAGAACAGATTTGCAGAAGTAGTGCAGTTTTTGGGAATGAAGAAATTTATTTAGCAGATGGAAGAAAACCTACTGGTGGTAACATATGAAAATGTGATCTTGTAAAATTTGAATTATGCACAGTTAATTTGAATACTGTGTAACAGTAGACAAAATGGTTCAGTGAAGTGTGTTTCTGCAGTGACTCCTCACACTGTTAAGTATCCATGGTGCATAAACCAAACTCATTTTGGGTCTTTTGTACACAGTGCATCTTCATTATATTCACACATCTCTTTTTACTCTGAAACACCTGTCCTTCTGTCTTCCTCCTTCCTTGGTTGGCAGACCTTTTGCTTCTTAACGTTCTGCTTTACAGCTTCCCTCAGCATCGGAACCCTCTTGTTCCTCTTATGATGCCTGTCATTGCACGCACACTTACAGGCTACACGTTAGATACTTCCCTCACCTTTTAGGTCTTAGCCACGTGCAGAGATGGGTTGTTCAGGTCCAGAGAGTTAAAGTCCAGACCAAGAGTTTGTTTCAGCCAACCGGTTGAGTACTCTGTGACTATGACGCTTTATACACAACTAATTGGTTAACAAAATCTTGGTCTGGATTTTTACTCTCTGGACCTGAATTACCCACCTCTGGTCACTTGGGAAAACTACTTCAGAAACATTAGCGTTTTAGCCTGTCATTTTCTTGCGCCCGATTCAATCCTTTTCTGCAATAACAGGTATCTGTGATATGCAATGTATAAGTTTAATGTTAACTGGCCCTGGAAACATGAATAGTGGCAAAGCAAGTGTTATGACAAAGTGATTTGCTGATATCAAAAAAAATGAATGAGTGAGTATCGGGGCAGGGTGGTTTGTGGTTGTAATTGCTATTGTAAAGAAGGCCTGTTTTTTTGACCTGTACGGATCGCTGACGTGAGAGGAATAGCAACAATAACTCTTTAAAGCAGGGGTTCATGTACCAAATGACGTTATAATCTCCACTGCAGTTGTAGTTACTGTAAAAATTTCAAATGTGCCGGAATTTGAAATAAATTCCATTTTTAAAGAATGTTTAATGTTTTCAGGTGTAAAACAGCATGATAAACTAGGAATTTCTCTTTATGATATCAGAGAGTGTTCCCTCTTTAGTAAAAGCAAGGGTGTGAGAATCTCCTGCGACGCGTACGGCTTTCCCAGCTCTGTGGTGAAATAGATCACGTAGCTGCTGCAGCATAACTATTGTTTGTAATTTCAAATTAACAGGAAGGCTTACGATTTGCAGTCCTTTTTTTCTGGATTTCCATATATCATACTGTAGTACTATTTTTGCTACTTAAGAAAAAAATAATAATGCTGCATGTATTAGTCCTGTTGTTTTAAATTGTACAGTGAGGTAATATGGTATAAATATAATGAAACGAAATGGCCCTGTTGGCTGGTACTGTAGGAGTTCAGACGAGGTCATCTTGGGTGCAACATCTCTCTCCGAAAACATGTGCTCTCTCATCTCTTCCCTGTCGGCACACTGTCTGATTGCTGCATCTCTCTTTGGGAGCCCCGCCCAAACCGAAACAAAGACCTTTCAGCTATATCCAAGGGAGCCGCATGCCAGAGCCTTTGTTCGGCGCCGGCTCTGTGCAGCCTTAGAGAGCTAGTAGGGATGTTGGCCCTGTGGCAGTTAAGGTAGGGAAGTAGTGGGTTGCATTTCCAGCTGACTCATGAACCATTCTGGCTCATGGTTAGCATTGTGCAAGACGCCATACTGTTGATTTGTGCAAAAATGTGGCAGGAACAGTTTTGAAAAGAGGGCTGGTTATTAATCGTAGTGGTTGGCTTGTTGCGTTCTGCTCCGCAAACCGGCCATTCTGGGTGAATCTCTATATGCGTACTTGACCATACTTGTGTACTCATTTTGCATCATCCTCCATTGCCGAAGACCAGTTCCAGTACTGAAAACACAAGTGTTTGAGGACGGTAAAAATCCCCAGATGTTGGTCTTGACATTTGCCCTGTTTAGCCTGTAAACTGAACTCCAGGGCATCACAGGTGCAATCCTATTCCATGTACACTCAAGGCTTTCATGTCAATGGGTAACAACACAGGTGACACATTCTACAGGTTGTTATGAAATTCACCTCTTTTTGTTAGTTCCCTGATCAGACTCCCAAATGAATCTCTCAGATTAAATCATGTTAACCTGTAGCCTTAACCCCAATCTAGTGAAAGAATCCCTATAAAGGTGAGGTTGTGTATTTTCAAAGAAAAAGTTTTGCCTCTTAATGGACACTGAGTGCGTTCATTTATTTCCACTAATCTGTTATGACTTGGTAATTCTTACTCTGGAACCATTAAGCAGAGCATAAATAATTTCATCCATCCATCTTCAGTTCGCTGTTTCTCGTTAGGGGATATAAATAATTCATTCCTCTAAATTAACTTTAATATGTTTTTCGAAGTTTGACTTACTAAACTGTGACAAATTATGAGACCTATGCCCATAAAATGTTTTGAAGACGATAGACATATGATTTAACAACAAATCACAACCATTTCGTTTGCATTTGAACTCGCGTGATCTGTCATCAACTTCTTGGTTAAAGCTGTGAATCGCGGTCTCTCTGAAACCCGGCATATCTTCACTTCAGCTGCATGACAGACATTTCCAGAGGAAATGGCCTGCAGGGTGTATACAGTAATGATGTAGATGCCTGTTTGCCACATTTCAAATGTGCGGCCGTGCTTGGGGGAAGCTGATGGTGTCACTGTGAGAATGTTCGACCATGTGTTATAGTCAGTGGTGCACATTACGATTTAATATTTGTATTTCTCTCAAACGAATGGATCTGCACCCCAAGTAGCCTTCACTGGGAGATGCATGTTTGGGTCCCAGCTGTACCAGCTTGCTGTTTCCTGAGCCACCATGGGTGTGTAGGGTGCATACAGAGATTTTGCCTCGAATGAGTATTTTCTACATTATTAGCTTTGGATTCTGCAGAGAAGCTGGCTGGGCTAGTTACCATGCAGGTCTGCTGTTTACGTTCTGACAAGTGCTTCGGCATGACACATCAAGAACTGTCGCAACAAGACAAGTAGAACTGAAAAGGCGATTGAAAAGGCGCATATTGTGAGGCGAGGTATGTGGCTGGGAGACTGGAGTTTTTCTACGTTGTCGGATCTTAGGCTGCACTGCAGCATTGTGTATCTTAATAAAGGTTGATCATGCGCAATTATTCAGGTCAAAAGTAGCAAGTTTGCCTGTATAAATTTTACAAGTAACCAATCAACAATCTCATAAATTTTTATGAATATGTTCAGTTATAAAGGGTACAAACATCCCACCATGGTATTGGGTGTGTGCTGTAATATTGTCGCTGCCTTCTGCCCTTCAGAATTCCTGCTTCAAGGATCATGCATTTTTTAGTCTTTGGCTCAGCGCCTCTCTGTGTGGGATTTTCATGCATGATTGTGCATCACCTATTGCATGGCTGCCCCCGGTCCTGGATTGGGCAGTGGCACGTGCTTTAAACGACCCCCGGCGCCAAACAACAGCAGGCAGCGTGCCCACCAGCACTTTGCACGAAGGTCATGAACCTCTAAGCAGGCTGAGAGTTTAACAAGATATCTGCCGCCTCCGAGCCTCGCACTGCTGAGAGTCCTGCTGTGAAGCAAATGACTGTTTTATCTGAGAATGTTTACTTTCAGTTTCCAGGTTAATTATTGCTTTTATTTCCAGATGGGTCTGTTTTTCTCACCTTGATGTTGCATAATGATCCTTGATAGGGATGCATGCTAACCTGCCTGTTTGAATGTTTTACATCTGTGCCCTAATATTGATGTTATGTGCTTTAGTGGTCAGAAGATGTGAAACAAATTTGCTTCCTTCCTCAGATTGTGAGGTGCCACTGGAGGACAGCAAGTTCCCCGTTGCTTCCTAATGATTGCCCAAGCACGTCTGAGTTTATCACTGGCCTAGCTCTGTCGTTTCCTGGTCGAACAGCCTCTGGTCGAAGTGCTGCACCTGTGTCTCAGTTACAATGACCTAGAAGAGGTCTTCATTCAGCCATGGAGAAAAAAAAACCATGCCCTCGCCTACTGGACTACCTGGTGGTGGTCGGTGCCAGGTAAGTGGTTCTTGGTCCAGCCCGATTTCAGCCATTCCTAATAGGAATCTGATGGTCTGAACACAGTTTGTATTGTATCGCTTTAAGAGAAACGGGTCACATGGTTGTGCAGTGTGGCACTTTTGTCATTTTCCTTCCAGTGAACCTCTTTCTGTATTTTTGATCCTTCCTTCTTTACTCCATCCACAGCTTTCCATTAAACACATCACAATAGATCCACAAATCGCAGCCTGTCCCACTGGAGGGATGCTTTTACGGACACCGTTCTACATTTTCACAAAAATGCATGCCAGTGTACTTTTGCATTGTCCCTTTTGCTGTAATAATCAGCACGGTACCCGGTGTGGGTGTGGGTGGGTCTAAGCTGTAATAGACCAGATCCCTTGAGTTTGTGGTGCAGTAAATAGACACCCTGAAAGCTCACTGTTACCACTAGAATTGGGCGATAAGTAACCAATGGGCAGCTGTTCAAAAGTCTGAGAGGCCGGATCCAAGAGTGGAGCAGGGACCTGGCCAAGAGAAAAGTCAAACAGGCACAGACCTGAATGGTGGGGGTGGGAGCTGGGGGTAGGAGGAGACTTCTCGCGGCTTAAATATGGTCCAAAACCTTGCCAACATCTAGACGTGTTTACTCCATGGAGCTAAGAGCTGCTAGCTGCTCAGTAACATAAATTATAGGGACTGATGGAATACCACACCTGCAACTAGAGAAATCGTCCATAAAATGTCATTTAATGCAGATATTTGTTGCTCATCCTTGTGCATTTTGCTGGGTTAAGCTAAGTAATATTTCAATGGTAGACTGGTGTGTCCCTGCAGTAAATGATGGGTTGGGAGTTTACTGTCATTGAGGGACAAGACATTTTCAGAGGAAAACCAGAAATGACGGTGACATGGGAAGTTTCTGGCGACGTCATGTGCCAGTCCTGCTTTGTAATGTGATCATGTGACACAACAGACAACCCCTGGCAGAGGTTATGTGATGTCGTGTCATAATTTGGTTATGTTATGTTATGGTTAATAGCTTCTTTAGAAGAATTTCTTTAGGCGTATGGTTGTGGAAGTATTGGTGTGTGAGTAATGATACCATCCTTTGACTAAGTTTCTGGTGTGCTTTTCTGTCCTTAGGCAGCCCAGCAGTGATAGTGTGGCCCAGACGCCCCGCCTACTGCGCCGCTACCCCCTGGAGGATCACCCTGACTTCCCCCTCCCCCCTGACGTGGTCTTCTTCTGCCAGCCCGAAGGGTGCCTGAGCGTGCGGCAGAGGCGCATGGGCCTGCGAGACGACACCTCTTTTGTGTTCACGCTCACGGACAAAGACTCGGGCGTGACACGCTATGGCATCTGCGTCAACTTCTACTGTTCCTTCCAGAGGCGATTAGCTAAGTCGGAAAGGCCCCGAGGGGCGTCCACGGTGGTGCCTGCCCCGCCCGGCGACCCCAGCGGTGCCCCTGAGGAGGCGGGCAGTGAGAGCTCAGAGAGCGCCAACTCGGTGCCTGACGCGGGCAAGTCGCCACAGGGCAAACGCAGTGGCAGACACGGGCCGCGCAGCCGCAACAGCGCCCTGACCTCGCTGTGCATCATCAGCCACTACCCATTCCTCTCTACGTTCAGGGAGTGCCTGTACATCCTGAAGAGGCTGGTGGACTGCTGCAGTGATAGGCTCACCCACAAGGCCGGCCTCCCCAAAGGAGTGCAGAGGTAAGTCTGCCCGTCTACCGGGCTCAAACCTTTAATTTTTAAAGGGAGAAATGAGGCGTTGTGTCCTACCCACTCCCTGGTCCCATTCCAGCATGTAGTGACAGACAGTGTAATGTCACAGACGCTATGTTTTGAAGTTTCATTCTCCCACTGCCGTTGAGATGTATGGTAAACTACGGCTGACTCTATGGTCTTAGCCCCAGTATATCTTTCTGAATTAGACTGTTTCTGTCTTTGAAGTTTTCTGGTGCTCTTTTGGAACTCGGGTCTCCTGGTGCGATCAGTGACTCAGCTCAGATTAGTGCCTTCGTCTGCAATTAGTTTCCTTTTATATACCAGCTGATTGGTGCCTGTTCTTCTGATGAGCTTCCTATGTGTGTCGTTAAGATCATGTCGGTGTTTGTGTCTGGGCTGCATGCGAAATGGGATGCTAGTGTTAAGTTTCTAAGAAGCACATTTTATACACGTCTTTATTGGCGTCTGCGTGTGGATTGAGCTGAATTTGTTTAGAAATCCATCCATCTTTTAACCACTTATTCTGTTCAGGGTCATGGGGATGTCTTGGACATAGTATCTAATTTTTTTGTACAGTCATACCTTGCAGACATTATACTGCATTACAGGGAACATACACATACATTCTAACACACAGTCATGCTCCTACTGCATGTATTTGAACATGGTGGACCATTCAAACTCCATACACACTAATTGGAGGCACGATTCAGACCCCCAACCCTGGGGGTGTGATGTGGCAGAGCTACCTAATAAGCCACTGTGACACTTTGTTTTTCTTTTTTTTTTAAATAATATTTTATTTTTATGTATACAGGGGTTTATATATATTTATCACACCGTAATGATTCCTGGGTTGGTCATTTTCTGCCTGAGGCTGTACTTACGGGTTTATTTATGGTATATCTGTCACATTTCAGTTTTTCAGATCGCCGTGCTGCATGCTCGGTTTTGCAGTAGGTAGTGAGGCATCATCTCCTTCCAGCTGGATGAGGGTCTTTCACTGCGGGACGAAGCTATGCAGACGTATAGCTCTGGTGATGCAGAGGGTTTTTCTGGACACTGCAGAACAAACCACTCTCTTTCTGAAAATGAGTCTCATTAACACTGATAAGAATATGGTTTCTGCATTTGCCCTTTGAATGTCAGGTGAGACAGGCCTCTTAGATGTAGAGTCTTATAGACTGATAATCCCCTTCAGATGAGATCGAGGCAACATATGGAAATCCGTGACCTATGTTTGTTCCATATATGATTACCTTTAATTATGATTGACATACCTAAATAAGATGAGTTTTTGTTGGTGCAGTCAAGTGGAACATGAGTGTTCAATGTTGTTCAACGTTGAAGAACACACACACACACCTCATTCTCCATTAATTGTTATGCACGATGGAGCAATATATTCAGCCGGCACGAATGGTTGTATTGCCTGTGATCTTGGCTAACGTCGTCAGCGTGACTTCTGAGAGGAACGCCTCTTCGAAGGGTCTCTCAGAGCTCAAGTCCACTCACTCAAATGGGCCGAACAGATTTAATCCAGAAGCTGCACGTGACTGATTCCCCTAAAGACAGAAACCAATGACAGGGCCTGTTTTTTCTGATAAGACACCCGTCTAGCTTAGTGATGATGATTAACACTGCGAGGGTCAGGAGGAGAGGATGGCCTGTCCTTCACAGCTCCGCTTGCCCAGCAGGCTGTAGCACATGAGGTCCACCCCCAGGCTTCTCGTCACGCAGGACGGACTTCTCTCTCCTCCTCGGCGCCGTTCGTCCCGCAACGGTCCTCATCTCTCTTCAAGGACGATCCTGACGCCTTGCGACATAATCCTTTCACACAGCAGAAAACAAAATGGCCATTCTCAGTTAAAAATAAAATTTAAAAAAAAACTCACAGTTTTCTGTTATTTAACTCTGACAGCGGGCCTGGGAATAGTTATGTAATGCGGCTGAACAGGAGGTCGAGACAGGCTTTGTGACAGATTGAGAAAGCTGACTGCACCCATGGACTTGCTAAGCAATGGAAGAGGCCTTTTTTGCATGTAGCAAATGCCGGAACCTTCACTTCAGCATGTTGAACATACAAATATATTAAATACACATATTACATTACATGCATATTAATATTGTATCTCAAACGTCTGTCTACCATGAATTATGCATCACTCAGGTACAGATAGCAAGGGATGCTGTTGGGAGAGGTTTTAATGTGGAGATACAAGCAGCTTCCTAATACGACAGGACAGCCCTGATTCTTCATACATCTGCCCTGAAGCATTGTAGAGATATGCATCTGACCCAGTGTGGCTCCGCCCCACAGACACGGCCCCCAGAGACCTGCTTCTGTTCCAGGCCCCACCCCTGGCCAGCTGCGCCCCCCCAGCCTCCTGGCTCCAGCTCCGAGGCGTAATGGGGGCCTGCTGGAACGGTTGGCTTCGCAGTTCGTTTTGTTTGGCTTTCAGCCGCAAATAGCTCCACAACTGTGAATGTTTATCCCGGCATTGACTATGCATCTGCCCCTACATCACGGAAACCTGAGATATGCTGTCCAGTGGACGGGAATAATGCCGTTAGATGTGTGCATCCGTACCAAGATGGCAGAGATGAGCCTCGGCAACAGTGTATGTTCTTTTTGTGTGTGCATACATGTGCCTGCCCACTAATCTCAATATTTATACCTTTGTGTCTTTTTTTTTTTTTTTTTTTTTACATTCGCACAATGGAAATCATTGATGGTCGTTTTGTTTTTGCATAGATACATTAATGATAATAGACTGAAATGCAAATAATGAACGATTTTGATATCTTTCTCCTTAAAATCACGATTGTGATATTAAAAGAAATTACTTTCAGCTTTGAATACTGAGAAGCCCTTTCCTTTAGTGTGTTATCAGGTTCAGGCAGGTTTCCTTGAGGATATTTGATCATTTCTCCGTGAGGAATGTGTCCGGCAGATTGCCTTTGATATCCTTTTGTAAACTCATGGCCAGTGTTTTATTGTATTGATGTCTCGGGATGATAGCCAGTCTAGAACCTTGATTTTGTGCAATTTCTAAGTTTTTTTTTTTGCATGCCTTGGTTCCTTGCTCTGTCGGGATGTGTGTTGTTGACCCATATTAAGCTCTCAGCAAAATTTGGAGTTTGTTGTGTCAGTATAATAGAAGTACTTGTACTTGCAAGATGCAGGAAAAAAAGGCAAAATAAATCCAGCCTGTTTTTTTTTGGTGCGCGTGATGGACCTCTTTGGGCTGAGTTTGCCCATATATCCCCATTTGACCAAGACCCCAATCCTGATTTTCGATTTTTTTGAGTTGATGTTTTACTCTGACAATGCCAGGCTGTTTCTGACATCAGAATTTAATCTGGTTGCTGACAGATGACAAATGACGATATTCTTTAATGTTCCTTTGCCAGCCAATACAGTTGAGAGTCTGCAGGTCCAGCTTTTTTGTGACATTTTTAATTGCCTTCATTTACTCATTACCTGATGTTCCTGAAGGAATTTCAGAGACTGAAAGCTTCTAAAGAATTACATGACTTGTGTATCATTAGATAAACAGAAGTTGGTGCAGGAATATTGTTTGCATTGTTTTCTTTCTAAGGAATAGAGGTGTGAATAATTTGCTGTCACTTTTTAAAATGTCACATCATTCTTTTAAACACACAGTATGTTGCTCTTTCAGAGTTTCAAACTTCTGTTCAGTAGCTGAGCAGAAATTGAGATTCCTAATCTGCTTTCTGATGTATCGAGTTTGTTGAACTTTATGTGTGTGTGTGTGTGTGTGTGTGTGTGTGTGTGTGTGTGTGTGTGTGTGTGTGTGTGTGTGTGTGTGTGTGTGTGTGCGCGTTTGTATTTGTCAATTTACCTGTGCGATGTATGATTGTGTTTGCTATAGGCAGAGGTGGATAGTTCAGGCACAGAAAGTAAAAAAGGGCGATGGTGGTACAGGAGGTAGTGCGACTGTTTGGCAACTGGAGGGTTGCAGGTTCGAACCCCAGCTCCTCCTGACCCCATCGAAGTGTCCTTGAGCGAGACATTGAACCCCGAATTGCTCCTGGTGAGCAGGTTGGTGCCTTGCATGGCAGCCTCTGCCACCGGTGTATGAATGGGTGAATGTGAGGCAAAAATTGTAAAGCACTTTGGGGGGAAAAAAAAGCACTATATAAATGCAATCCATTTACCATTTACAATAATGGGCATAAGTAGTAATCAGAGGTGGAGATTTCCGGTCCAAAGAGTACAAATCCAGACCAAGATTTCGTTTCAACCATCCAGTTGCATATTGAGTCACAGAGTACTCAACTGGTTAGTTGAAACAAAATCTGGATTTTTATTGTCTCGGCCCAAGCTATTCACCTCTGGTTAAAGGATGTGTGTCATTCTTCCGCGTGTGATCACGTGTGTCTGTGTTCATGCCCTCCTGATGCACTGTGACTGTCTGGCTCCTGCAGGGACACTATGTGGCGTGTCTTCACCGGCTCCCTGTCAGTGGAGGAGAAGGGCAGCATTCTCCTGCAGGACCTGCGCGAGATTGAGGCCTGGGTTTACCGCCTGCTGCGCTCCCCAGTGCCGGTCGCAGGCCAGCAGCGCGTAGACGTGGAGGTGCTGCCCCGTGAGATGCAGAGCCCCCTTACCTTCGCCCTGCCCGACTCGTCCCGCTTCTCAATGGTCGATTTCCCACTGCACCTACCCCTCGAGCTGCTGGGAGTGGACGCCTGTCTGCAGGTTCTCAGCTGTATCCTGTTGGAGCACAAGGTAGCCCCGAAGCACCGTTTATACACGTTATGACACAGAGATCTGTAATTGATTTAATGTGAAGCATCTTAGCCAATCAGAATTCATAATCATTTCTGTATGCCGCTGAGATGTTAAACATGCCGGTGTTTTTCAATCCGTTCCTCGGGAACAGATGGTTCATGTTTTTACTCCCTCCTAGCTCCCTGCCAGACAGTTCACAAGTTTGCTCCAATGTGGAGCTGGGAGGGAGCAAAAACATGGACTGGCTGTGGGTCCCCGAGGACCGGGTTGAGAAACACTGATACATGATGCAGAGCTCAACCATCATCTTTCGTTATGATGGCCATATGGTGTAATGTGATTACTGGGGCAGCACTGTGAGGCTGTTGGTGAAAGAGGCATGATTCTTCCCATCAGGTGGTCCTCCAGTCCCGTGACTACAACGCCTTGTCCATGAGCGTCATGGCCTTTGTGGCCATGATCTACCCGCTGGAGTACATGTTTCCCATCATCCCACTGCTACCGACCTGCATGGCATCCGCTGAGCAGGTATCTGAGTGGATGTGTGGGGCGGGGGGGGGGGGGGGGGGCGGTGGAAACGCATTCACAAATAGCAGGGGCTGCTGCCGGAAAAGGTTACAAACTTATAGCAGAAGCGGCTTAGTGATTTCA
>JAODLD010000008.1:2238108-2259349 GCA_026781065.1 Mormyrops boulengeri | reverse complement strand
TAGGTTGTTCTCCTGGCAGTTGCCTAGCGTTGGGGATATTGGCCGTAGGAATGTCGGGCTTCTCTCGAATATAATGGCCATATACTGCACTCCCGTTTAAGTGAAGTTTGCAGAAAACAAGCCGCCCCCCCTTCACTACATTCACTTGACACACTTAAATAACTAACAAATCGTCTGTCTTGGACTCCCTATTACCACTTCTGTTTGTCAGTGGGATTTAAAGATGTACTACACACAGCAATCAAGGGTTGCTGCAAACTTGACTAAACTTTGAGTGTAGCCCTGAACGATTTCAGTCTGCAACAGGACTGTCCCACATTCTGGTCATGGTACCTGACATGTAAATATATCCACTGCCAGGCACTGTTCACAGATCGCAGTGTTACCGTTAACATAGTTGTATTAACCCGGCTTAACTTGGCCTGGCCTTTTCTCTTTGTTCTCTCCAGGCTTTGGCAAGCATGAGCCTCAACACTCAGCCCATCCTCAACCTGGAGAAGTTCCACGAGAGCCAAGAGATCCCCCTGCTCACCACCCGGGAAAATACTTGCACCCCCTCCACAGAGTTTAACCCCCTCATCTACGGCAATGACGTGGACTCTGTGGATGTCGCCACAAGGCAAGACCTTCGACCTCTTCTGTGATGAAATAAACCGCATTCAGAATTATTTTTGGCTTGTGCAATGAGGAACGTAGGGACATGCAAATGACAAAATCTGTATTGATGTCATTGTCAGTCTAAGGGAAACAATTACTACAGATTAATATATTGAATTATTTTCCTCGATAATATCAATAACTGTAATATAAAATATTTAATGTTGGCACTGGTTTAGTAAACTCCCTGGGTTAAATAATTTCAGTTGAACTGATTGAATTTCAATCAAAAGTATCAAAAACCAGTAATATGGGTGGAGTAGCCATACATCTTTTGGGGTCAGACAAGAATGTTACTGCGAATTTGAGTAGAATATGAGGAAGGTAGGTGGTGATGGAGGTTCCTGCCGAAATGAGCTGTTCAAAGTGGCCTCAGTGATACGTTTTTAACTTGGGAAGTTAATTTAGGAAACGGTCATCCTCTTCAGAATCCTGCATGGTCCTGCCCTGGTCAATAATATTTGTTATTGGTCTTCGCCACAATCAGCAAGAGGGCACTTAAAAGGTCAAAGGTCATCGGGGTCTGCGCTAACAGCCTCGGCCATGTAGGCAGCCGAATGCAGAAATGCAGAAAGTGGACTGCCTTCCCAAATTAAATGACATCTTCTCCCCCAAACACTGGTTTCTTATGTATTGATCATGAACAAACTTTTTGTCCCATTCAAACAGGGTAATTGTATATCTCAACAAGCTGAACAGAGGTCTGTTACTAATACGCTACTTTGCAAATGATTAGGCAGTAACATTTTCAGGAAAATGCAGTTATGTTGTGATCTTTTTGTTTGTTTTTTATCTTTTTATGTCTCTTTAGATAAAGTGCACCAATCCCAGAGATCGTTGTAATTTAGTTTGCCAGGTGATCTTAATTAAAGTGAAACTTAATTAGTAGTTGTTACACATTATTAGGCAGGTCACAGTTCTCATTAAAGGAAGAAAGATCTTTCTGAAGCTGAAAAGTGTGAAAATGTGCAATGTCTTGCAAAAGTCATGAAAACAATTTATATGTCATCAAAACTTAAAAGATCATCGAACTGTTAAAACATTTATGAGTGGAAATCAGATAAAGGATCATTACAGAAGGTTTCAGGCAAGCAAATTAATCTTATTAACAGGACAGCTGTAAAAACAAAAAACGCTGTTAAGCAGCAAACGCATCTTTGAAATGGCTGGTGTCCCTGAAATTCCAAAATCGTTCGGCTAGAGGCCGGCAGTTCTGTGTGAGTCTACATTTTGGCCGCCTCTCTCCAAGGCATTCAAAGAGAAACATATCTATTGGACTCAGGCATATATAAAAATTGATTTTCATTTGATGAATGCCACTTTACACTAGATGGTCCAGATAGGTGGATTTCTGGATGGCTGGTAAATGGACATCCTATGCCTACCAGATTGAAGCGTCAATAAAGAGGTGGCGGAGTGATGTTCTGGACAGGAATAATGGAAGGTGTAATGGCAGGGCCCCTTCTGGTTTCCTTATGGTGTGAACCTGATGTCACTAACATATGGAAGGAACACTTCCTGTCCTGGTACGGAATTCCAAAAACCATTCCAGTCACAGCGTCCAAAATAACATGACGTTCATGCAGGACAATTTGCACATGCTGGTAAAAATAAATTATGGTCTGGCTACCATCATCCCTAGACCTCAACCCTACTGAAAACGTAAGGGACAGTTTGTAAGGGTGGATGACGGTGTACCTCAAAACCGCAGCTCTGAGAGGCAATAATGGCATCTTCTAATCAAATATGAGCAGGGACTGTACATGTACTCACAAATGCAATAGTCAATCCTTCCACATCCTGGGGTGTTAGGGGCGCAGCCCCTCAATCTGGGGAACACCACGTAAAATGTTTGGGTCTCCTGGCAAGTGAAGTGAAGCTAAAGGACACAAGAAATGTGAGATACAAAGATCACTGCAAGATCACTGTGAGATCTCTGCGAGATATTAGCTACTAAACTATGAGTTATTAAGCTTTCAGTGCGTTGTCTGCAACTTTCCCAAAACTCCCAAAAAATTCCCATTTAATTTCATATGCCGACTCCGTAATGTATTGAAACCCCAATATGGGAAAATCAGGATGCAGAAAGGTCGACTGTAGAAGAGAGTTGTTAAAGTAATTTCAAGGAAGGTCTTATACATTCATATGTAACTAGGTCTCTTAGTATGTTTTTATTAAAGAGTAATATGATTATGGAGAAAAATACAATGCAAATACAAATACTGTTTTGAGTCATTCATGGCAAATTGAATGTTCCGAAACTGCAATCTGGGTAGTAATGTGGAACACCGGATTTGGTGTTTGTTTCAGAATATATGAAATCTTATATTGTTGCTTCTGGTTTACATCTGTATTCAAATAGCATTGTTGAAATTAAAAAAGGACCTAAATATGTTTTTAGAATAAACCAAAAATGGTTTAAAATCTGCATAATGATTTTGAATGTGGTATTTATATAGATGCTTGTGTATTGTGGTCAGCATTATCTTATGTTCCATTTCGCAAAGACTGTTATTTGCAATCAAATGAGTGATGCACAGAGAGCGTAAATGTTCTGCTCGGGGCTGAATATTAATTACATTTTAAAAACGGTCCAGGCGCTCTCTCCTGCACTCCCCGCAGGGTTGCCATGGTGAGGTTCTTCAACTCCCCCAACGTGCTGCAGGGCTTCCAGATGCACACGCGCACGCTGCGCCTCTTCCCGCGGCCCGTGGTGGCGTTCCAGGCCTCCTCCTTCCTGGCGTCACGTCCCAGACAGTCCCGCTTTGCCGAGAAGCTGTCGCATACTCAGGCCGTGGAATACTTCGGCGAGTGGTCCCTTAACCCTACCAACCAGGCCTTTCAGAGAATCCACAACAGTCAGAGTCTCTGCGGGGGGGGGGTGTAGAGATCTCCCTATTTATGTATCACTTGTTCTGCTCCCAAATGGTCCACATTCGGTACTGAGCCGTTTAAGGAGGTGCGAGAGGAAGGCATTATTTTGTTTGGCTGTGTCTTCATCCAGCTCCAAATGTAAACAACAGTAGCTAGCTTGTTAAAATATAGACAACAGAACATGGAAATGGAGAGACTTCCTTACAGGTGATCCCTGCCTGTCGCCGTTCTTCGTGCCTTTCTGTGCTGTCGATCCAATTGTGAGAAAGGAAGATTCGCACTAATCAGAGCAGTGGAAATTCCACGTTCTAAATTTGGAGCATCGTAAGAAAAAGCGGAAATGGGGTGCTAACAAAATTAATCCCTTGACAGAGGTGGAGGGAACTTATAAAAACCATCTGATATGGTCTTATATACTCCTGTACAGCACAGTAATGCCACCTTACCTTTGCACAGTAAAACTGTCAGCTTTCGGGAACGGCTAGCCGATACTGCAGGGTAAAAGTAGGGTTACACATTGGCATTTTGCAAGGGCCTCATGCACGACAATTCACAGACCTCTGCCTGCCTCCCTAATCAGATGTGTATGACCCCTCCCTGATCGGGGACAAGCCCAAATGGTATGCCCACCAGCTGCAGCCCATTTACTACCGCGTGTACGACGGGAACTCCCAGCTGGCCATGGCCTTCAGCAGCCCGACGGGAGCCGAAAATAAGCAGGATGAAGACTCGGACCCCACCGACGACAGGTTTGTGGGGACTCGTGTAAGGAAATGACATTGCTAAGCTTGGCATAAAGGCAAATCAATGAGCAGTGATGCAATTAAAAGTATATATGTAACCTAGCAATTTATACGGTATATCGGACATTTGTAAGATTTACTTCCTGTGGTCGTTCATGTTTATCCGTAACTTTTTTTTGAAACCGAAATCTATTTGTGGGTTGTGCAATAGTAGAGACACCAAATCTTGGTCACAGCAATCCGTCCAATAAGAGTATTGATAAGTTATTGAAGCTATTGATAAGAGTTTCATGTGGATAGATTAAATGCAGACATTCTTGGCAGTGCAACACTGCCCCCTTTTGTAGAGAGCAGTCCTGTGTGTGGGCTGTGTATGTCTGGTTTCTAGCATTCTATCTGCCCTCTCAGTAAGAAAATGGGCCAATTTAACACCCCCACTCCTACAGATACGTAGAGACAGAAGAAATATCTGTGTTGCTCAGTAACACCAAAGGAGCCAGCCAGTGCTGAATATCAGGCTATAGCATTGCGGCCAGTGCTAGACGTTAGGATGTAGTGTCACTTTCCGAAGGGACACCCAATGGTGAAAGGTTGCAAGGGGACTCTCCCTCACCAGGGGGAATCAAGTCTCGGGCACTGTAATTTTGGGTTGAAAAGTTTGGGAACCCATGGAATTCGACGTGTTTCTATATTTTTATGAGCAGATTATTAGCAATTGTTTTATTGTTTCTGTTTTATTTGAGCAGTGATGGTTTTATTTGTTTGAATGTTGGCGGACCAGCCGTTTGTCAGCGTTAGCCTGCCGCTGCGGAGATCCTGCAGATATGAGAAGACGGAGAATCACTCACTTAAAGCCCCCTTTCCCTTCCAGCGGCAGCGACAGCGTGGACTGCGATGACTCCAGCTCCTCTTATTCTTCGCTGGGGGACTTTGTCAGCGAAATGATCAAATGTGATATACAGGGAGACACGGCGAGTGAGTGCTGGACGTCACCGGTGCCATTTAAGCCAACGTGGGGAACAAACTCATGTTTCCCATGCCGCTTCTGTAACATTCCATACATCCATGTGTAGCAGCCAGCAATATAATAACTGCCAATAGTGTAATAACTTCCAGTAATGTAATAATTTTTTCATTCTTAATGTAATAAAAGTCGATAAAGTTATAACGTATAACAATAATGTAATAAAATTTCTGGATCAAAAGCGTAATAACCTATTATATTATCCAGAAAAAATTGTTACATTAATGGCTGATTATTACATTATGGGCTGGTGTGACAGCTAGTAATGCAATACCTACCGCCTTTGTGTTCAAAATTTATTGTCATTGGCAGTTATTACATTTATGGCGTTTGGGTGCATCTTTGCTGATAAGTCCAACTTAATCAAAGTAACATTGTAACTGTGGTTTTGTTTGGGTAATTGTGAACATCATTTATCACTTTATTGCCCATTATCTGATAGTTAAAAAAAATACCATGAGCTAATAACTAGCTGTGACTTTGCAAGTAAAATAAATAAATAAACAAACCAGTTTTTTTTAGTGTAATGGGTTTTCACACTCAGATCTTAGGATATATGCACTTGTGAGTTCTTGGAGGTTTGTTTTAGTCACACAGCACCAAGACTGGATTCCGGTCCTGGTCCTATTGGGTGACCCGGTCCACTGTTTTCTGTGTTCCTCAGATGAGGACCCCCTGACGCATGCTGCCCTGGGAGATGCCAGCGAGGTGGAGTTCCAGGACTTCCAGGAGTACCGGGTCGGGGCGGTGGGCTTGCCCCTGGAGGGGGACGGGCCCGTGGAGGGCCAACAGCTGAAGTCTAGTTCCAGCACCACAGCCAGTTCTAGCCCCAGCACCATCATCCAGGGGGTCAACCATGTAAGGACCCCCCCGATCTCAGCATCTCCATGCTGTACCCACGTCACCCTACTGAACATATACAATACATAGTCTGTGAGCAGTGAGTGATCCTTTCTTGTCTCTTGTGCCTCGTGCCTGACAAAGGCCAGAGGACACACCAGCCAGAACACGAGTCGTGTGGAAAAGCCTCATTTTCAGAATGAGAGCCAAGCCTTGATTAAACTAGCATGCGCAGTCCAAACTTTTTTTTTTCTGGGGCATTGTTTGTGAATATTTTAGATTGTGTAAATATTGTGAATATTTAATATATTTTATTGTCTTTTTCTGTATCAGTGTGGAATTGCTGGAGATGGGTGAATGAAATTGCGTATTGCACGTGTTGACAGGATCAGGCTGAACCAGCAGACACTGAGGTGTCCATGGTACCCGGCGCAGTGCTGCAGAACCACTTCCCAGTTACGGGCGCGCAGGCCTTTCCTGTGATGGGAGCTGAGCGAAAGGACAGTGAAGAGGCTGGTGCTGTGGATGTCCCAGGCCAGAAGAAGGAGTACGACAACCCGTACTTCGAGCCACAATATGGCTTCCCTGCGGAGGATGATACCGATGCTGATGGAGAGCAGGAGGAGAGCTACACCCCACGTTTCATCCAGAACCTCAAGAAGTGAGTAACACACCCCACACTTCAACCACAACCTCAAGAAGTGAGTAACACACCCCACACTTCAACCAGAATCTCAAGAAGTGAGTGACACACCCCACACTTCAACCAGAATCTCAAGAAGTGAGTAACACACCCCACACTTCAACCACAACCTCAAGAAGTGAGTAACACACCCCAAACTTCTACAAATTCAGCAAACATTCACATCCTGCCCACACTAAAACAAGAATCTCAAATAATGAATCTGTATGTCACTTTTTATGCATATAGCTCAGCGGGTTACGACTCGGTGCCTACAATCCAAAGGTTGTTGGTTCAAATCCCAGGGTTGGCTGCGATTTTATCATTGGGCCCCTGAGTAAGGCCATTAATTAATGCCCAGTCACTCCAGGGACCGGCTGGCCCTCTCAATTGTACATCGCTCTGGATGAATGTACCCACTAAGTAAATACTTTTAACCATGAAGAGTTAATGGCTCATTCTTTTACAGGCCCCCACTCCCTTTGCGGCCCAACAGCTTGAGGCTGTCTGGGGACTCGGACGGCGAGTCGGATTCCCACGGCAGCTCCCCTACCTCCACCATCTCCAACAATAGCAACGAAGGCTTCAGTGGTCTCATGAACTTTGCCAGTGGGTACACACAGGGTGGCCTGATGTGGCGTTATGCTTCAGTACAATATGCAGGACAGTTGCTCTGTGACAGTCTGTATGTATTAGGTCACCAGTCACCCTTCTTTGTTTTCATTTTTATTTAGTTAATCTGGTCATAAACATATGAGTCATGTACTTTTTAGCCTATCATAATAGCAAAGCTAACCCCTCAGCTGTCAACCATCACTTAAGTGATTCCAATTTCTGCATCTTGTAGGTAACTTGTACAAGAACCATGGAACCAGTTTCAGCCTGTCCAATTTGGCCCTCCCAAGCAAGGCAGCAAGGGACAAGGCCAACCCATTTCCCAGTCTTAAAGGTGCAGTACTCTCCTTATTGCTGTTACAGCTATAGTCCTTCACTATTCCAGATCCCTCTCACTGAGCTGATAGACACTCCGCTTTCATTCGCACTGAAGGTGTCTCTCACTAGGAATTTAATTTGCTCCCCTGGTTTCTTAGATGTTTGACAGCCATCTAGCCTTTCTGCACAAGAAAAAGATTTAATCATCATGTTCTGGACTTTTACCGCACTATTCCCTTGTGGTGTTGGATTGTTACTGTTTTTAATTAAATTGTTGAGT
This sequence comes from Mormyrops boulengeri, assembly GCA_026781065.1. Taxonomy (NCBI): domain Eukaryota; kingdom Metazoa; phylum Chordata; class Actinopteri; order Osteoglossiformes; family Mormyridae; genus Mormyrops; species Mormyrops boulengeri. The sequence continues at coordinate 2,251,316 of JAODLD010000008.1, read as the reverse complement.
TTTAGACCACTCTTTTTCTTTTTTTGTAAATGTGCATGTAAAAAGAGACATGCAACATTACTTCTGGGAGGAACTGCAAAGTCTGCATGTATCAGGTTGTAATTGCAGTTTCTTTACTGCTACATTGACAGGCTACAGAGTTTTAGCTGAGTCACTGTCTGGCTTAGGCGATGATAGCTGAAAGGCAAGATTGTATTTCTCCTCTTATTTAAACAGGCATTTATGAAGTATGCAGTATTTGGATTGTTAATTGTTTTTTTCCCCCCATGGAAACATGCCAGTATTTATTCAGTAACAGTAGACAGTATATGTGGAGTGGAAGGAGGCTGAATCTGTTATTTAAAACTGTTTGTGCCCAAGGTAAAATCTCACTTCCCCTGTCCATTCTCTCGTGAAGCTTTGAGAAGTGTTTGCTTGCAGTGTATAACTAGTCATGTATCTGCGATTTGCTCGCAGTGTTGTGTTTGGTGCAAAATGTGTCTGTATGTTTTAAGCTGTTCTTTAGATGACATATGAAACGGAAGACAGTGGGGTTTTTAATCACAATCTACTGGCTTAAACGTTCAAATTAACTTATCAAGTTAATCCTATGGCGCTATTTAGGATGTTCACGCGGCGGAAAGCTTCACTCACACGTGCTCTGAAGTGCGACAGCGTGCCTTTCTATTTATAAAACCGTGAGTAAAAACCAGTTACATGTCCTGTACGGTGCATAGGGAATGTAAAACATAATTCAGGAGCTTTGCTGTTTTCGGGGATAGTTGCCATAGCAACATTTTATTCTTCGTTCTGAAGTGAAATATCTGTCGTTTAGCTAAAGCCCGGAGTATCTTCACATTGAGGGTCATTTGATTCAGAGCACTTAGCTTTACAGGGTTGCAGGCATGTATTATAGGGGAATTTTTTCTAGCCTCGTTATTCTGCTACAGGGAGACTTTTTTGCCAACATGTACACATTCGAAGAAATATATATGTATATTATATTTTTTTCATAACGTCTATCAATTTTGGCTTTCAGCTGAATACATTTATGCAGATATATATAACTGTTAGTGACTTTATTTTGTGTTTATTTTAATGGGTGTGTTTTTTGTTCTGTTGAGTGTTGGCTCTCTGTGCCTATATGCTTGTGATGTTCATCGTCCCTGTCCCCATTACTGTGTAGTATTTCTGTCTGGTTACCTCAGTCCCTGTCTGCTACAGTGCTAAAGGAATTGGGGTGGGGGAGACTATTGGGGCTGGTTTCCCACTTGGCAGCCAGGGTGGGAGCACCCAAAGCTCTTCGCTGCTTTTTCTGCCCACCCCCGGGCTGTAGTACCAGCTCACCTCCCCTCCACCCAGGTAGCGGCACCGCCTGATGGAGTAAGCGGCATATCCACATTTGCTGCAGCTGTCTCTCGGCTTCTCTTGAGGAAATACTGCCTCAGATTAGCAGAGGCTGGTCGTCTTGTGCAGTTAACCCAAGATTCAAGATTCTTTATTAGCCGTGTTAAACAAGTACATTGGATTGTTTACTAGTTTAGACTTAAAAATGACTAAACAAGACTAGGACAAAACAACCAAAGTAGTGCAAAGCAATACAGACCTTGCGAAATCATACATGACAGTGCAAAGCAATGCAGATGGTGTATAACAATACAAGAGATTACAAAACAACACTATTCAAAAAGCAACACAAAACTTTGCAGTCTGGAAGATATGTAGTCAGTAGCAGATCTTTAAAGTGCATTTGCCATGGACGTGACTGTGATGGGACATCCGGATGGCTGAGGGAAGCACGCTGTTCTTGAATCTGGCTGTCAGTGGTCTGATGGTGCAGGACCTCCTACTACGTAGATTGCAGGGCAGTAAAAAGGTTGTGGCTGGGGTGGATAAGGTTCTGAATTATAGACAAGCAGGTTAAAGCGCACCTCATGTTTGTTAATGCTGAGGCGGACCTACCTGGGCGGATGGATGGTGTCCGCGGAAGCGGTTAGAACGCTGCAGGCCGGCTCTGTTTCGTTTTCTCTCCTTGGCCCGGCCCTGTACCCTGAGTTGCGCGGGCGTGCTGCGTCCCCGTCGAGACGCGGGCCCGCTCTGCCTCAGGCCGGCGTCTCTCCTTCTTGAGCTGGTCTTCTTCACTGCACTAATTCTGGGTTCTGTGTCCAGTATTTGGGCTAAATTCTCTAATGGAGATAATAACAGAAGCTGGCCCGGTGAGCGGCGAAGGTGGGTCTCACCCTTGCATGAGCTGCATGTTTCCCACCCGGTCTAGCTCCTTCTCCCATCTCCCAGCAGTCTCTTCTGCACTCACGTCTCTGGGCTACTCTGTTTTTGGCAGTGAAAGTCATCCAGCCTCGACCTTGCTGTATACTTTGCCTATCCACTGTGTCTAACCCTCATACTTATTAACCAATCACAAAAATGTGTTTGTGTATGTATATACTACGCACAAGTAAATATTAGTCCTGTGTTAATTAGTACGTGTTGCATGAAGGTGTTCAGCTTGCTAGCGTTTTGCCACAGTTATTGTGAAGCCTCTTCAATTTTACTCTTTTTTTTCTGCCGATGTGTGAACCTCGTGTTTCCATCTCTCATTTTCGTTTTGGTTTGTTTGTGCCTTATTAAACTGTTATCGCCAGTGACCAATATAGCACCTTTTAGACATGCCACTCTGCACTGGATGAATAATGCCAGTAGTTAGTTATCGATAGTGTGTGTGTGTGTGTGTGTGTGTGTGTGTGTGTGTGTGTGTGTGTGTGTGTGCGCTTACCAAGCAGGTAAAGGTGTGTTTGCTCCTGTCTGCATCTGTGTTACACCATACCAGCACATGAATGTACTTGCCTGAAAGCCAACATCGGTGCAACATTACATGCTCTGTGTACGTTCGGATGGTCGTGGTATGTTCTTAGGCGTGGGTGTGTGTGGTATGTGATTTTGTGCTGCTGTGTGTGCCGTGCGTGTCTGAATGTGGGTGGTGACGTGTAGGAAGGTGTGTGTGTGTGTGTGTGTGTGTGTGTATGTATGTATGAGAGAGAGAGCTTGGAGCTTGTGAGTTATGCAAGTGAGTGGATATTTATTGTGTTTTTTTAAGTGCCCTGAAGGTACCTAAGTTCTGTTTGGCCCTTTCAGGCAACCGTCCCCCGAGAGCTCTGGTGGACCAGAAATCCTCTGTTATTAAGCACAGTCCAGTGAAAAAGGAGTCCCCTTCCCCTCAGGGGCGGACAAACAACAGGTAAACGAGATACGGCAGCTTTCTGATTGTACCCATTTCTTATTGTTTCTGCAAATTAAAAAGTAAATTGAAAGAAGGGGACTCATCAGCTCAGTGAACTGGCTAGAAGAAATCAATACCATTTTGGCAGGATAATGTTATTAGTTTGGAATCAGTCTGTCTTTCTTGAAATTGCTGTTTCACTTACTTAGTCCTGGACAGAGTTGGGTAATTCAGGTCCATAGAGTAAAAGTCCAGACAAAGATTTTGTTTCAACCAACCAGTTAAGCATAAAGAGTCACAGTCACAGAGACTCAACTGGTTGGTTGAAACAAAATCCCTGTCTGGACTTTTACTTTATGGACCTGAACTACCCAACTCCTGGAACCTGTGCCCCTACATGATTTTTAGTTATATTACCTTTGACATACTTTGAGTGTTTAATGGTAATATGCATATGTTAAATTGATGTCATGTGTACACTTTTACACAGTTTTACCTGTGTTATTGTGGTTCTTCCTGCTGTGGTATGGTTGATCCATACAGGAATATCAGATAAGACTGCTCTGCAGTTTCTATTCAGCACGTCTGCCCCAAATGATGGTTGTCTGCATCCCCATTAGCGAGAACCAGCAGTTCCTTAAGGAAGTGGTGCAGGGCGTCCTGGAAGGCCAAGGCGTCGGCTGGCTGAACATGAAGAAAGTGCGCCGCCTGCTGGAGAATGAGCAACTGCGTATCTTTGTGCTGAGCAAACTGAACAGGGCCATCCAGTCGGAGGAGGACGCCAGACAGGAAGTCATCCATGATGTGGTGAGAGCTGCGGAGGAGAGGGAAGCAGAGCTCAGTCCAGTCGAAAGCGAAGCTCTGATGATCTTGTAGCACCAGAATCTCTGAAATCTCCTCCATTTATAAATCCATTTCTCCACAAGTCTGGAGGGAACCCCCAAAAACAAACCCTTTCCTTTGCCTGTGCGCAGGAGCTCAGCCGGAAAGTGTATAAGGGGATGCTGGACCTGCTGAAGTGCACGGTGTCCAGCCTAGAGCACACATACAGCAATGCCGGTCTGGGAGGCATGGCCAGCGTCTTCAGCCTGCTGGAGATCGCACGCACGCACTACCAGACCAAAGGTAGGGCACCTCGGCCTATCTGCCCCGGCACAAAGCCGTCCTTCCCTGCTGCGGTCTCCTACATGCAAAGCTGTAAACCAGTTTTCATGATATGGTCGTGGAGTGCACCATATAGCATTTACTCAGAGTAACTTGCTGCTTGGTGCATTCAACAGTAAGAGGATTCAGCAGGAGAAGATTATTAACACAAGCACAAAACCAATAAGTCATATAAATTTAATTAGATCTCATTTGAGGTGCTAAAACACTGATGCAGTAGTGATAGATGTGAATTGATTACAATAAAAAAGCACATTCAGTATTGTACAAGCAGCGAGTAGCTGGCCTTTGGTAGGAATACAGAATCACATACCAAGAAAATCTAAAACACAAGAAGCACTTTTTACATTTTATCACTTTTGTGATTGACTTTTGTGTTCAGTGTTGTACCATTTCCATCTGTTTTACTATTTGGTTTCTGAAATTTTCTGGCATTTTCTTGCCATGTGGAGCCATAGTAGATTAAAAGCAGCTGATTGCAGACCAAAATCAAGAAAAATCTGGAGTTAATAGCTTGCTCTGGATGCCTGTTTAGCCAGCAGTCTAACATGCTAACAGACAGTGGACCAGCCATCATTAGTTTGGTGAGAGGGTCTAACAGCAATTATATAATTAGTGCAAATTAGAAATGACATCATAGGTATACTCATTTTTGTTTCAGAGTCTGCATGTTAGTCTGTAATTTCAGTGCATTCTAAGTTGTTTTTAATTATGCATAACTAAGTCATGTTATTCAGAGTACAAAATGGATACTAATATGATACTGTATTGACTCCTAGTGAATAAGGATGTTGTTTTTTACTGTAGATCTTGGAAGTTAGAAGGCGGCTGTTTGAGCTGAAATTTAACGTGTTTGTTCAGCATCTTGTTGCTCTCTGTGTTTGTTACAATTGTGGTATGATAAAATTTTCAAGCACGTAGGATTTCTGTTTTCCGACCGAGTACAGTAACATAGCAAAGGTAACTAGCTCCAACTAGAGTTTACAATATTGGGCATTTAATTTAGCATATATCATTTGTGTGCTGCTCCTGCGCCATGCAAAATCTGAGCTCTTTTACTGGGTCACATCTCAGGGTGATGCCAGCAGTGGGGGAAAGCGGGTTTCCGCGGCCGTCTTAGCGCTGCAAAAATATCGCAAGGCGAGCAGTGAGAATGTGTGAACGCTGAAATGGAGGGCGCTCGCTGCGTCCCCAGGTCCTGCTCCTCTGGGGCGTCTCTCTTCCTTGTGGCTGTTCACGTTTGTGTCCCTTTCCTTGTGGTGGACTCTATCAGATAGTCCTGTTAGATTTCCTGCCCATCACTGCCCTCCCTGCGGGCTGCTACCAACACTGCACTTTAAAATCTAGTTGATGATGATGGTGATATTATTATTTTTTTTTTATTATCATTATTATTATTACTATTTATTATACTTATATAATTCATATTGGCTAAGGCTCCTCTGGCAGGAAATCAAATAGCATGTCCACTGGTGGGGTGTCCACTTAAATGCTTTAATCTTACATAAATTAATCTGAAATTCTGCCTTTTCTTGCCGTGCCACCTTCCTCTCTCTTTCACCCTTCCACCCTTCCACCTTGCTCTTTCCCGGGTATCTCGTCTATCTCTGAAGAGGCTGAGAAGCGCAGGCGGAGCCCCACAGAAACCGCGGGCGGCTGCAGCCCAAGCAATAAAAACAGCCTGACGCCCAGGGCGGACACTGCCATACCACAACGCCCCCTGCTGGTACCCAAGTTCCAGCTACATCCGCCTGCCCCCTCCACCGGCAGGGGAGCTCGCCAGTTTGACACCCGGAGTCTGAACGAGGAGAATTTTATTGCCTCAATTGGTGTGTACTCTGAGCTTCCCCTCAGCCATGAGGGGGCGCTCTACTGTAAACTCTCACAGCAATTACTCATTTTGTTTTTCAGCAACAGTTTTCTAAGAATGCACGCCAGATGTTCCTTAACTTTAAAGTCAGTACTATTTATGATTTTGAGTGAGGTATGTTAATGGATCAGGCATTTGCCATAAGTGAGTCTAAATTATTGCTTACTAATTAATGACTCTTAGCACAATTAGGGTATTTTAAAAATCTGACTCTCCCCCTTGTCAGTGCTATGTTGAAACCATAATTTGGTCGGTTCAGACAGACAAAATTATCTTTTGAGTTGGTTAGATGGAAATGATGCACTTCAGACGTATCGCCCAGATTACAGATTATAGTGAATGTTCTTCTTAAGCCTAAATATGCAGATTAGTGTGTTGCTTGTGTGTTAATCAAATCCAATGTATTGCAGATATTTCACCATGTTTGTTCCCTCAACCAAAGGACCGGACGCATGTTTGTTTGACTTTTATCAGCCATTTTCTGTTTGATTCGAAATCTGCAGTACTTATTGAATTGGCAGATAGAGATATGTAAAATTAAATATCATATTTTTTTATTTTAGCTAGTCTACAAACAGTGTATATTTTCTTTCTAATATTGACACTAATTCAAAATCCATTGGCTATCAGCTGTAATTAACCAGCAGAATCTAGCTATCAGGCTCTACTGCAGTTTTCTGTGTGAGGTACTGTTACTGAGCTCACCTTCCCCTTTATCCAGACCCCATACCCTGCTTGGTTTACTTGCTGGTCTTTGAGTATCAGGAACTCAACTGCAGGCATCTCATAATCTGCAGTTCAGTGGCGTGGTTGGAGCGTTCGTGGTCAATAGAGATTCTGCCCAGGTTTAAGGATACATCTGGGGGGTCTGTGTAAACGGGACGAGTGTCACCTCTGGCCCGCCCCCTGTTTGGGAAAAGCACCTTCAATTCTACGGAATGTCTCTCTCACGTTGCATCCCTGCTTCCGCTGCTCCATTCTCACTGCTGTGGCTGGCCGCTCACCTGCCATTCCAGAGCCATTTTCCCGTTTGTGTGGTGCTCCTTTGGGTCCTGGTTCAGGGAGGCTCCAATCTCTTCCCATCCTCTTCAGTTACTTAATTCCACTGTTCAGACATTTTGATGCGAAGTGTCTAGACAGGGGATGCCACAAAGACCTGATAGTCTGCCAGACTGTAGCCCCCGGGACCAATACCACAGAGCAGTGCTTGGCTGTTAAGTTTGATAAGTTTAATTTTTAATGCATTTTAAAGCATCTTTATTTTAAGATGGTAATTATATGATTTTCTTTTTTTGCTTGATTTTTTTTATTTTTTTTTAAAGCCCATCACTCATTCCCTGCCAATCCAACAGCCTCTGACTCTCTATATCTTTCTCTCCTTGCTTGCATTGCATCTTGGGTAGAATTGTGGAGCAAGCACCAGGATAACAGAGCTCAAAAAGCTATGGAAAAACTACAGAGTAAGACATTTCACAAGAAAAATACTGGGTCTGCTGCTTTTCTTATTACCTCTCTATTTCCACTTGCCACCTCTACACCTCCCATGCCTGTAATGTTCGTTTCAATGAGTGACCTCAGAAAAGAACAGGTCATGTCTCTAGATAGATTACCGTGCTTAAACGCCAGCATACATGACAGCCCTCAATGCTGATCATAAAATGAACAAGAGAAACTCTGAATATTATTATGCCCTTTAATAGATTTGTAGAAATACCTTTACACTGTTTATAGTGATAAATTACATTTCTGTCCATAATAAAAAGGATGTCCGTTTTCTTGACATTTTTGTCAAAGACAGCTATGTTTTTTACTTGAAGTTACTAGTTTCAACACTGTTTTAACACTTTCACAAGTGGCTTCGTTCCGTGCTGCAGTTTTTTCTGGTTGGCAACTATAGGACATAGAATCCTTCTCACAGATTGCTTGGATTTGTACATTTAAATGCACATCTGAGCCTCAAGGGCCAGAATGAGTTGTTTTCTTAGTATGCTATCTCACATATTGATTTTCATTCTTGTGTTTTTTTTGTTTAGATTTTACTCTAAATTACATGCAGTTCTATGTGACCATATGCAGTGTTTCCCAACCCGGCCTTTGGGGACCCCCAGACAGTCTATGGTTTTGCTCCCTCTCAGCTCCCGGGAGGGAGCAAGACTGTGACCTGTCTGACAGGGAGCTTGGAGGGAGCAAAAATATGGGGTCCCTGAGGTCTGGGTTGAGAAACACTGGTGTAAAGGAATCTACTAAGAATCATAACTGTTGGGGTCAACTACTGCCAAGGACGCCCTACTCCTTGTTGTTCACTCAGTCACTTGTAAGGCGTCACTCTGCCTCCTACAGGCAGAAGGGCCTTGGTGCAGTGAATTTGACTGGAGGAATCTCTTAGACTTTGCAGGCTAAATTAGGGGTCACCTACATTAAAATGTTTCTAGCAGCTTCTGAAGGCAAGGCTGAGACTGAACTAGGCAAAGTTCAGACTGAGCTAGAACATAGGCTGCAGTTTACAGATGAATGGCGTTTATAGTCTGTTGGTACTGTAAGACCAGGCAGCTTACTGCCACCTAATATCTGCAAACGTTTGACCTCTGCCCCCCCTCTTGAGAGCTTTGCCTACCACTAAACACAGAGCAGTTTCATCAGCAGATGCTGGACCCTGAGGTCAGCAGCCGAGATAAGAGGAATTCATTTAAAGCTTTTACTTTTAATGACATTATATACTTTTAATGATATTAAATCTTGGACTGTATGAGTATTTCTGGTAATCCGTTTGCATCTTCTAATCTTCGTGACCTCTAAAGAGCAATACTCTCTGTGAGGTGAATTCAGTAACACTCTTCTGCACCCGGTCATGTGATTCTCCCGCTGCAATCGAATTGGAGGAACTTGTGGCTGCCAGTCTGATGGAGTGTTTCCTTCAGGGACGGAAGCTGCAAAAGCGGGCAAGCCGTTGGTCGACCCCGGGGACACAGATGAGAAGAGATCTCAGATCAGTGCTGACAGTGGCCTCAGTGTCACCTCTGGCTCTCAGGTCGGTGACACTCAGAATTTCAAGAAATGGCCATGATCAGCTTGAGAGTGATAGCACATGCTTATAGCTCAGTCTTAACACGTATGGATCCTGTAATATGCCTTCCGTCATGTGTTGACACCCTTCAGCACTCCGGGGAATCCTGATTTATTCGTTTATCTTCTAGTGTGGTCTCAAGCACTGTTGCTTAGGACTCTCATTCCCCTCACCATCTTCCCAGCTCATTTCTGTCCCCATGTTTATTTACAGAAGAGTGAAACAGAGTCTGTAAGGACTGCGAAATCGCCCAGCCTAACTCGGAGCACCAGCCAGGACTCAGAGGCCAGCACAGTGGTAGGCTGTGGTTACCATCAGGATCCTCTGAGCCGTGTTGCTACGAGGGACCGAGTCATACACAGATAATGAGAACAAAGTCATAATAAAGTAAAATGAAACTGATATTTGGGATTAAACTATATTCCTCTCACTCAAGGTGCTAAGAAATAATACAGACAGATATACGGTGACCCCGTCACATTTGCGGACTTGACATTCGTGGTTTCGGTTAATCCTGAGTTGGCCGTGAGCAATAAAATGTGAATATTTTTGGAGTTTGCCAAAAGATTGCAAAAACGCGTAAGCCAAAAGCAATACTGAAATAATTTGAATCACATAAAACCATATTATATACAAATATTAGTGCTACATAGCATTTGTTAGTGGTAGCGCGTACTATATCTTTAATATGGGAAGTCTACATTTTGCATTTTGGGCTCAAAACATAGTGCTCCCAGTGCATACGGTAGTAACTTTGTTCATACAGCGGCATAATTAATATGGTTAGAAAATAATTTGATATGCATAGTGTATAATACAGAATTGATTGTTTGGAAAGGGGTATTGAATTGACTTTTTGTGCTATTTTTCCAATTGTTCAGGCTAGCAGACTGTTACGGGTTAAGGTTGGGGAGGGTTCCCAGTATTATTCACAAATACTCACATTTGCAGGGATCTTCCGCTCTTTATCCTCGCAAATGTTGAAGGGGTTACTGTATTTTTAAAAGTCATGTGTTTGAATGCCTGGATAAAACATTGCATATGCAACTTTAACAACCTGAGACCAGAGTGAATTTAAAAATGCAGAAATGATAAGTAACATGACATGAGCCACATGCGAATGCATAAAAAGCAAGCATGACACAGGAGTCTGGTAATGCAGTCCAATGGCTGATAAGTCTTTACCTTGCCCTGAACACTGTTAATGTCTTTTAGATTAACAGTGTCTTTTGAACCTGAGGCATGCTTTAGAATCCCTTATCTTCCAATAAGATGTTCCTTTGGTCAATGAAGTCTGTAGACTAAGATAAGGTTCTAGCCAAAAAGACAAAAAGCCTGTTGTCACTAATCCGAGACCGCTGCCTCGGTGCCTTCTGGAATCAAGGGTTTGGTTTCCTTGGTGATTCACTTTTTGCCGTCTCTGGGAAGCAGTGAACAAGCGAACAGTCTAAGAGGCACAAGACCTTTGCTCGATGCTGCCCCCCTCAGGTGAGCAACAGCTCTGGTGAGACGCTGGGGGCCGACAGTGACCTGAGTAGCAATGCTGGTGATGGTCCGGCAGGTGGACTTCCCCCCCACCTCACCGTGTCCCGGGGTACCCTCTCTGACAGCGAGATCGAGACCAACCCTGCCACCAGTTCTGTCTTTGTATGTACCCTGTAGTAGGATTCTATTAATCATATATTCTGACACCCCCCACACAATCCACAATGTGCATGGAAATGTCTCATACTCACAGGCCCTCAGTGAATAAGCCAGCAATGCATTCAATACATTATAGACTCACACTTGAATTCTTCTATCTATTCATCCTTGCTCAGAATGACAAGTTATATCATGGCCTACACTGTGCGCATAGTATCTACAATGCCAACTGTACTGGTCAGTGTTAAATAAGAGAATAGAGTTAAATAGAGTGATTGCCAAAGCATTTTCCCAGACTGACTTGGAGATGTTGGGTCTTTCCTCAAGGGCAAGCCTCACAAGATGAAGGCCGGCCTGGCAGAACCACGGGGCAGCTTAGGGAAGGGGGCTCAAATCATGCCTCTTGAAGATGTCAGCATGAGGATATACCTCTGCGAAGGTTTGCTTGGTATGTTCACCCGCCTATTGGAATTTTGGGGAATCTGGAGAGTCTAGGCCGTTCTTGGCCGCTTCCAAATAGTGGATACCTTTTCAACTCTCCTGAACCAGATAAACTGCAGGTCACATGGAACATGCTGGAGTCCATTTCAGCTTCTTAATTCTTAATATAAGGAATAATTTCTAGTCTTCTGATGTGCAATTGAAACATATATCAAGACCATAGCAGGTAGCTCAGCTACGAGTAGAACCAGCAGCCTTACAAAAGCAATGAGAAAGTGCTACATTGGATGCAGTCTCTTGTGTCTCTTGATGGTAGCACGGTTTCATCTGGTTACCACACATAAGTTGTTATATACAACTTGTCAAACATGTTTAGTTATCAGTTATAGTATGACTAGACTACTGTGCGATGTCAACAGAAAATAAGTAGTGAACTCTCTCCCAGATTGGGTCACTGTTGTGTTTTGAAGTCTGTGAGCAAGCTGTGATTTACTTCAGCACTTACCTCAGCAGAGGAGATACGGATTGTTTACTGTGATATGAGTGCTATTATCATCCACAAGTGCCTGGGAAGTGCACCCTGATTAAAATGTAGCAAACGTTGATGTTGTGCTACATTGTTTTGGCACGCTCTCTCTTAAGAACTGTGTTTATTAATACATTTTATAGAATATACTGACATGGTCTTTCCATAACTAATATACTTTTTAATTCAAAAACGAGTCCACCTCCTCTTAATATATAGTGTATAAGCTTACGATTAATTCAAACTAATGTTTTCTCTTCTGTTTCTGCCTGTAATTCCTTCACCCTGCTTTTCTCCTTCCTTTCTGCTTGTCCTGGGTCCCACCCAGGTCGGGACAAAAGCTCTGTATGGGACCAGCTGGAAGATGCTGCCATGGAGACCTTCTCTCTGAGTAGGGCTGACCTTTTCCCTTTCACCGCTGTGTGTCTGACTTACCTCCTTTGTGCTGTCCTGTATTTTATGACCTGTCTGCATGCCTGCGCGCTTTAAAACTCCCCCGGCCAAGCTCCCTATTTGTAGATTAACTGCTGCATGATAAATCTGAAATTTTTTGAAAGATAGGATTTTTATCTTACCTGACCTTACAAGCCAGAAGCTGGTCTGTACGAAAGCTAAAGGAGTGCAGCCTTCTCAGTGCCGTTGAGAAGGTCAAATTTTTGGCTTTCGGTGTCTTTATCTAAACAGGTAATCAAAAAAGCTTTCTAAAGAACCAGAGAGACAGGACTTTCACCTTCACAAAGAATTACATTAAGGAATCAACATGACTGTGCTTGAGAATTGAATCTGGGGTCGCCTGAAGTTTCTCAGTCACCAGCTCACCTGCTGATCTTCCTCCATTACAGTGTCCTGAGGGGGACAGAAGAACGTTTAAAGACCCTGAAAAGTCCTATGTTGGATTCTATGCATGCAAAAAGCTGGAGAAACAGTGCATTTAATAACATTTAATGCTGAGGTTTTTCAAGTTAAGATTTTTTTTAATTCATTTGAATGTATCTGTGGTAGGCAGCGAAGCTGGCAAGAACAGACTCTTGACTTTTTTAACCCTGCGCTATCTGTGCATGTGTGTGCACAGGCAAGGAGCGCTCCACACTTTGGGACCAGATGCAGTTCTGGGAGGACGCCTTCCTGGATGCGGTCATGCTGGAGAGGGAAGGCATGGGATTGGACCAAGGGCCCCAGGAGATGATCGACAGGTGAGTACCTGGCAGTGCTGAGAGAGGTAGGCATATATGATAGAGAATGGGTTTCAGGCTAATGGATTAATAGACTGACGGGGGGGGGGGGCGGGGGGGGGGGGGGGGGG
>JAODLD010000008.1:2202945-2225032 GCA_026781065.1 Mormyrops boulengeri | reverse complement strand
CCCCCGGCCCCCCTCCCCCCCCCCCCCCCCCCCCCCCCCCCCCCCCCCCCCCCCCCCCCCCCCCCCCCCCCGGGCTGAGGGTGCTATCTCAAAAAGTCTCTGCATGGCGCTGCTGTGACCCTGTTCAGGACAAGCAGTTTAAAGTGGTTGGATGGAAAATAATTTTTATTACTGCAGCTGAATAATAACTGTCTTTAAGGGAGGTTTTTATTCATTAAATGAATAAAATTCATTCATTAAAAGTCATTAAATTTCATGTTGCACTCCATTTTCCACCGAAATAAATTCATGATAAATAACAAGGATATTATCAAAATATAATCTTCCCAGATGTGGTATATATTTGTCTGATTACTGATCTCGGAGTACCTGTGACACAAAGAGGTGTGAATGCTGACTGTATTTAGCGTTAGTTGATGTGTTACGCTGGGTTCAACAATTCTAAATATAGGTCAAGAAAGGAAAGTTTCTGGAGCTTTTTATTTGTATTTGATGCTTGTATTTCTCTTTTTCAGCTTGGTATGAGGAATCATCTTAAGAAAATACTGTATTTTCTCACTGATGAAAACACTCTTTAGGTCCCTTGCTGTGACCAGTTAAATCTCCAACCATGATTTAGCTGACTGTACCTCTCCATGTGAACGTTTGTCTTCTCTGTACGTTTTTTTTCCCCTTCCCCTGGCATCTGTGATGTCACACTCAGGTACCCCCCACTTCCTACCCCCATGCTGTGGGCACCCAGCAGCTGGCGTGCTCTCAGTCTGCTGCCTGAAGTGCAATATGATGAATATTGTCACTGTGATCATCACCAGCTGCTCTCCAAAGACCGAGGATCAAGAACTCCTAATTCGCTACGTCCGAGTCATTTTGGCCGTGACGCTCATGTTCAGGCTAACTGTCCTTGGAGGCCATCAGTGGCTGTATAAGGATTGACACTATGATTATGAGGAAACGATTTCCTCCTAACTTCGAGCCAACTATTTCTAAAAGTAATTGAATTTTTGATACATTTTTTGTTGATTCTTTAATAAGAAGTATTCAGAAAATGGTGGATATAAAAATACTTATAAAATAGTCATTACGGAACTTAAAAGTGGTATGTCTACTAAGTGTAAATGTTTTTTTTATTACACAAATGGCATAAATTGCTCCATGGATATGTGAACATTACAAAGATGATTTTTCTTTTAAAGAATGAGTCAGAGTAGAAAATAAAAAGCTATAGAGGAGACCCACAATGGGCAAGGCCGAGAAATGAGAGGCACTTGGACATGGCCAGTACCTGTATATGCAGCTAGGGGCACCTTCCAAAGCACGAGCTGACATACCTCAGCTTCATAGAAATATGAGGCAACATTAATATGCTGTGTGATGTTCAGACCACTGCATTTCAGAGGTGAATATTTTTGTTTTCAGTCCCTTTAAGGAAAATGGTGTATAAAAATAAGCACCTTTTTTTGTAAAAAATAATGCAAGCAGAATGAATTGCCCTTAAATCAAGATCATGGCAAATATATTTTGTGTCATTACCAAATCTGTGTGTAAAAACAATCTTTATTATCTTTATTATGTTTATTATATAATAATGTTTGTTATTGCTGTAGTATAAGATTACACTACATTTATTCATTTCACATGATATGTATGTTCTTCCTCAGCATTTCTGGGAGAAAAAAGTGTTTACGGCGATGCTGGTGGGATGTGTGCACATGATCACGGCATCGCATTGCAATTACGGGGGGGCAGCTGGTGCTCCAAGGCTGTTAGGCAGCGTGCCTTTGCATGCTCACATTCTGGCCAACCTTCCCAACAAAGCCTCTCTAATAGCCTCCCACCTCCCACATTTGACACCCAAACTGACACCCCAGGCAGTCCAGGTATGTCGCACCCGCCATGTGTGACACCCAACGGAAACAAAATACCTCGGCTTTAAAAATGCTCAGTTGGGGTCTTTCATGACTGTCGTTCCTTCACTGGTCTCCCCCTCCATGACCCCTTGTTTTTATTAGTATTAACGCCCCCCCCCCGCGCCTCTTTGTCCATGACAAGGCCAAGCCATTCACTGCGCTGAGATGACCTTGTGCTGAAGTCATCAAGCTCACTTCTGGGGCTTGTTTGCCCAAACGTGAAATTATTTACTGTAGAGCAAAAGTATAACTAGTTTAATCTATCCTTTATTGGACTCAACATACTGCTGTTGGCAAGAGGACAAAGGAAAATCCTTACAGCATGTGTTCAAGCATCAAATGTACTACATTCATTTCAATAAATGACACAGAAATACATATCAGAGATGAGCATAGCAAGGTGGAGAAAAAGCGAAATTCTTGACAGATTCCACTGTCTGCACATCTGAACATGCATTAACGTCTTCTCAAGTTTCATATGCTAGCCGCTTTAAATAACTGAAAGTATAGAGATGACCTCTGGAAGGGAAAGACGTCCTCCTATAGACAGTGACATGTTGCTGTTCCAGAATGCAAGCTCACCCCCCCCCCATGGATCTTCTCCTCATTTCTTTGTGTCTTCTTTGGTGATTTGAGCTGAAAAACAAGCACAGAGTCAATTTCCTATTTCACAAGACGCAACAACATGGACTGCCTACATGATGCACATCCTGTCAGTTGCAAAACGTAACCATGGTGATCAGTAGACGACCCCGCCCCCCAAGTATCAAAAATTACTTCCGTAGTCAAGTGATCCATAGTCTCTCAAGGGCACCGCCAGACACAGGAGGCTTTAAACAAAACAGTCAGCCAAATAAATAAACGTTAATGCTGACTATGCAAAAAATGGGGGATTCCCCCAGGAAATTATATAATCACAAACCGCAAACATAAGATTTCCATGATCTGCCACACTACCCCTTAACCTAAGCATGTTACTTCAATAGAGAAAAGCCTGAGCAGACAGTAGGAAAAAGCTTCTGACTGTCAGGGTGAATTTTGTTAACATTTCCATTATGATGTCATAAATTAGGGAATAGAGGCAGAGAGTGGGTGGAGCTGAGACCTGGATGAACAGCCAGCACAAACTTAAAATGGTTTGTTGGGTATTTTTATACAAAACAAAAGGTCAACAAGCAGTTACTTCTGAAACAGCGGCATGACAACTGTGTAGGTGTATATGGAAGCTGGTTTCAGCTCATGTGTCTTGGCTAAGATCATAAAAAAGCTTTTTTTTCCTGGAGCATCCAGTGAAATACTAACCACATCCCCTTGCAGATACATGCATGTGTGAATAGTCACTCTCCTATATCCACAGAAGAGCTGGATTTCCCTGAATTTGCACCTGTGAACTGCATTTTATGCTAATTATGCACACCAGCTGATCAGGCTGTGTTCCTCATTCCACAGAAGTTCCTGTCTGATTTAAAAGCTTTACAGTTAATAAAGTTTTAGCCAAGTGAATAAGTTAAACCATCCTTAATATCAGTTCATTTGATTTTCACTTTCTGATTTAATATTATGTTACTGGGATTATTTGAATCTCTAAAGTAAACATACAATTGGTAAGGAAGCAGCAGTCACTGCACTACTTCCAAGATAGTCACAAATCCCAATTCTTATCCATAATTTAAGCAGCTAGATATGGTATAGACATAAATATCTATACGTTATGCACACATATATAGGTAATATATGATCATCTTCTTTAAAGGTAATAATATCCCTTGCTTCAAATGTGACTAGATGCACTTTCATATAAGACTTCACTTTTGACAAATATGCACATAAAGCTCATTTACCAAGCAATAGGTCGTGGTTAAGTATAGTGCAAGAAATGCCTTTCACAACTATATTTCACAACCTGGGTTGGCCTGTAATGTCTGGTCCGTAAGCTCAAACTGATACTCACGTCGGACCTCCAGCTTGCACTCCACGGTGTCCTCCCCAGAGTCGTTGACCGCCTTACATGTGTAGACACCCCCATCAAAAGGACAGGGCTTCCGGATCTCCAGAGTGATGACACCCTGCTTGCTGAACATCCTGTACTTGGCCTCGTTGGAGATGTCCATCTTGTTCTTGTACCAGGTCACTTTGGGCTAAGAGTTTAAAAAAGAGTTATTTAACAAGCCACCTATCCAAGTGCGTTATTGTCAACGTTATCTTTTTGAACCCTCCCTTAGTGGCAGTGGTGGCTTAATGGTTAGGGACGTGCCCATGTAATCGAAAGATCGCTAGTTCAAATCCCTCACAGCAAAGTTCCACTGAAGTACCCTCAGCAAGGTACTATCCCCAAGCCCTATTCCCTGGGTGCTTAATTACCTCTCCCCTGCTATGTCATGATATCACATATCAGTTAAATGCAGAGAACACATTTAGTTGTTGTGATCTATGAAGCATGATTTACCTATACAAGTTGTTGGTATTTTGGTATTATACGCATACATGAATATAAATACAAACTAAAGGATAACAGAACCATAAAGTAATGTATGTTGTACAATTTTTCCAGGTCTAGAAAAGGACCTGTTTCTTATTCTTTCAATCACTTATACACCTTTGGTTTTGGTTTGCTATTACTGTAATAATTAACAAAGTAAGCATAATCTTTGGTCATTCTGATCTGGCTGTCTTACCTTGGGAATCCCCCGCACGGAGCAGCTCAGCGTGGCATTGTAGCCCGCAATCACTGAGCGGTTCACTAAGGGGTGAGTAAATTTCGGCGCTTCCGAGAAGTTTGGGTCTTTGTAGGTGGGTGGTTTGTACACAATTCCTGAGAACAACAGTAGAAATAAAGTCTTCTTCCTCTTTTTGTCTTTGTGTCTGGTGGCATATGATAAATTTAGAGCTGTCCCCCCGTGTGCTTTTTTTTTTAAAGATGATTTACAATCTGGACTGAACACGAGATACTATAGTTGTCTATTAGATCTGCAGTGAGTGCTGACAGATGGTTGAGTGTCTGTCTCTGAAGATGGAAGCTTTTAAGCAAACCTGTTTTCTGGATGTAGGCGCTGTCCTTGGAGAAGCAGGGTTCTGGACTCAGACCCACCATGTTGATAGCATAGATGCGGAAAACATACTCGTTGCCCATGATGAGGTCGGACACCACACAGTTGGTGCGTCGGTATTGCTCGTATACAGTGTACCACTCCTGTAGAGGGTGGACCAAAAGTATTCAAGGCATCAAACAGAGTTTTACACCATGTTTATGCTTCTGTTGAATATAACTTGTTATCATTAGACATCATTGTGAGATAACATGAATATTAATATTAAAATACATCAAAGAGATTCATATACAAACGGAAGGTGCATTGACACTTAATGCTTTTTAGTCATGGGTCTCAAATGGCAATTTGAAACCTATCAGTGTGAAAATCTAAGTTCACACTGGCTGTATGTCATGTTCCCTCACTGCAGCAGCAATTCATCACATATAAGTCTCCATATATGTTCGTGACGTTCCACCCTTTCCATGTTTCATTTTTGCAAAATGGGTTGGGTGGTATATCCCAGGGGGGGTACAGCTGTTTCTGCAGCACAATGCCTGTTTGTTTATTTATTTACATGTTTCCCTCGTGTCAACCCCAAACAGCTGTGCTTTATTTTAATTCCAGCCCATTTTATTAGTTCTATTTTCAATACAAATAAAGCCCTTATTCCTTCCTCCTATCGCCATGTCACATGCTTGTATTTGTCATACTTCCTGGTCCTGCAGCGATCGATCCACGTCTTTTTGCTTCAAATCCTGCACGGGGCCGGTCGATCCTATGGGCAACGTGAGCAGCTGCCTTGGGCACCAACGTCTGGAGGCGCCGACTTAGCCAGCCGGTTTCACATGCACACGGTGCTCGCCATCGGAGACAAAGTGAAAATGGCTCGCACGCACCCCTAGAAGTACTTGCACCCTCTTTGCTACCAGCAAAGAACAGCTATGTGATGTTGGGGTGGCAGTTTCTGAGGAGGACACCATCTAAGCCAGCCAATCAACCGACAAGTGGCACAAGGGAAATCGGCTAAATGGGCCCCCCAAAAAGTACCTGCACCCTTTGCAGTGTGGGCACAGACCAACTGTGTAATGTGTGTGTGTGGGGGGGGGGGGCTGGTAAGGATGACGTTTGGTTAAACAAACAAAAAAAACTGCTAGTGCAGTAAAACACACTTTTTAAAAGGTTTTTTTCTTTCATTGACGGAAACAATGAATTATGCCTAAAATTATGACATTTTCTGGACTGTTTAGACTGTTTATTGGTGGCAAACTTTCAGCTTACATACAGAATGGGGGTCTTCCCAGGGACTGAGGGATAGCTCTGACTCAAGCCTCTGCCAGTTTGCTGACAGAGCACGGCGTTCCTCTGGCCAGCAGGGTTACAAGGACGGGGTAAAGATATCCCTGAGAATGGCACGGCTTCACCCCCTGGCATGGTGCACATGCACCTTCAATTATAGCTCAGTGCTGGGAGCTTTCACAGCTGTGACTCATGGTATGAAAGACAATGCTGGCATTCACCCTGGAATTACCAGAGGTAGCTTTTTGGTGAAAGCATGAATTCACAAGGACATCATAATTAACGCCTACAGAAGTGATCTTCCCACAGCAGTGTTTTACATCATATCTCACCTAGGTCTAAACTGATGTTTGAAAAATGTTGTCTACTAAGGGGTGATGGGAGTTCCATGCTCATAGTCACACCTACCATGGTCTTCTTGTCTGCCTTCTGGATGGTGTAGCCTGTTATTTCACAGTTCCCACTGTCCTTTGGTTGTTTCCACTCAAGAGCCACATTGAAACCCCATACATCTGTGATTTTTACATCTTCAGGTGGGCCAGGTAAGTCTGTAAAGTGCAAGGAAACCACTGGCATTTATAATTCTAATATTTAAGCAATATCATTACTAAAACTTCTGAACTGGTTGAATCAGAATTGTGAGTAAGATACAGTATTGATAAATACACTGAGTCAGTCTGTTTCATTTTGCTTTTTTAGTGTGTATCACTAGTTCTTGTTCAACTTGGTCAGGACTATTTGGTGTCTATGAGAAAAGACATTTTCTTCCATAAAATGCCCTGTTACCCTGGCCTGGAGTTTCTGTACAGACAAATAATGTAGCAAAAAAATTAAGCTAATTCGAGAGTTTATGTGACTTCCTCAGACTCCACCGCCTAGTTTGGCCCATGAGAGGGTCATCCGTTCACTCTCTCCTCCCTTTTGGCTCCGTCAGCTATTCTGATTGCTCTCCCTTCATATGAACAGACAGTGACTGAGACTATCCCTGGAAGGCCCTGCCTGTGATTGCTCTCCCTTCATATGAACAGACAGTGACTGAGACGATCCCTGGAAGGCCCTGCCTCTGATTGCTCTCCCTTCATATGAACAGACTGTGACTGAGACTATCCCTGGAAGGCCCTGCCTCTGATTGCTCTCCCTTCATATGAACAGACAGTGACTGAGACTATCCCTGGAAGGCCCTGCCTCTGATTGCTCTCCCTTCATATGAACAGACAGTGACTGAGACTAGCCCTGGTAGGCCCTGCCTCTGCAACAATTTCTAAAGTAGGTTAGCCCTTGTTCTACAATGAGGCTTATCTGTAAGAAATATAGGAGGAACTGAGTATAACTTCTCCCTATGCACATATACTAAATTGACTGCGATCTCCATCTTTTCATATATCCCAGGATTACATCTTCTAATGTTTTGGTTACTAGGCAGTTACTCCACAGCCATTGTAAGATATAGAGATACAATAAATCATTACCTAGGGGTCTAGAATGTCTAGTTTTTTTAAAAATAAGGTTTCAAAGCAATAGAATCAAAATGTTTAAATAAGGTTTCAAAGCAATAGAATCAAAATGTTTATACCGTGACTGGATGACATTCAGGACAGGATGAAGGGGATTAATGCTCACCTACAATCTGAATGGTTATACTGGCTTTATCCTCCACGTTCTCAATCTGCAGGCGCACCTCATACTTTCCCGAATCCTTACGTTCAGACTTGCGAATAAAGAGGATGGTGTCGGTGTCGCTGTTCCGGGTGTTGACCTGCTTGGGGTCCACAGGCTCACCCTCTTTTGTCCAGGTGACTTTGGGCCTAGGCTTGCCCTGCGAAGAATGTTGACAGTGGGCAGAAATTTATTGTTTAGGTCCAGAAAGTAAAAATCCAGATCAAGATTTTGTTTCAAACAACCAGCTGAGTGTAAAGTGTCACAGTCACATAGTACACAACTGATTGGCTGAAAAAAAATCTTGGTGTGGATTTTTACTTTGTGGTCTGGAACTATCCAGCTCTGGCAGTAGGTTACCCTGCATGGCTTCCTGTGACCTCTGCAAGTGCTTGAGAATGAATTTGCTTTTACAACAAATGAAAATGTGACACATAGGGTTTGTCTATGAGAGGTCGTACATGTTCCTTCTTTCTAAAGTGCTAAACTGGTAACAGCTACGAATGAAGTCCGGTTATCAGAGGATGTCCTCTCTATACAGGTCCTTGACACACGCTTTTCTGTTGACACTCTCTTCTTGAAGCTGTCACACATGCGGTTTTGGCTGTGACTTTTTAATATGAAGGACTTAGGATGCCTTTGATCTGTAGAGTCCATTAAACATACGGTTCTTAGGTGATCAAACACCCAAACTTTTCCATAACAGTGTACACATCACTCCTAAATGTGCGAAATATCCTGCAGTGCAATCTGAAGACGCATGCCAGCATTTTCCTGAGAACAGTACTGCAGATTAGAGTCAATCATTTAAATCTGAATACCAAACCTGCAGATGGTATTATACTGACAGTACTGTAGTGTGTGATTATAGAGTATCTGATCAAAGATTGGAGCCTCTGTGCTTTATGCCAGAGAAAAACAGACATTTCATAAAGCTGCATGAGATATACATGAGAACTACAAGCTCTGTTAAAGATTTAGTCTTTTTTACTTAGTTTTCTTGTTCCGCATTTGTGGCATTCCCACAGTCTGCCGTACAAGCACGACGCAACAGCTTCTAATTCTTGCTTCCATGGTTCTATAGCTTACCTGGAATGGAATAACCAGGTTTATTGATTCCCCAACCCTTTTGATCACAGTTTGGCGGAGATTTCGTGGAACCCATATTTTAGGCCGTTCTACAAAAAGTAAAACAACCAAAAGTCGAATAAATAAGCAAACAAACAAATGTTCCATGAAAATACATTTTCGTGCCAGTGGTTCCACCGAACCATACAGGCCCAGCACCCACTCCTTGCTGCTCAGCTGTGTTCTGAAATGTCACGAAAAGCCTGGCTTCTTACATCACTCTCAGAATGCTCTTGCATTTGGCATGCTTTAAGGCCTAGTTAGGTGGTCTAATTGGTGTAGGAAATGGAGATAAGTATGATAGCTAAGGCAGATAGATATTTGCACCACTGTCTTGTCTCTGTGTAGTTTTCCAGCTTGACTGTGCTTTTCGTTGCTATTAATCCTCTGTGGAAATCATTTAGTAGTGGAGAGATGCTGCATGCTTGTCAGGGGCTGGAGAGGACAGCAGTGCAGACTCACGCATAATCTCCCGGATTGTGACAGGTTGGGCGAGTGTGGCGGGGGCGCTAGGGCCAGCCTCGTTATAAGCCCGAACGCGAAACTTCATCTTCTCCCCTGTCGGAAGATCACGGACGATTACCGATGTTCTCTCCGTCAGCCCCTGAAAGGCTGGCACCCATTCGTCGGCTGTAAAGCGAGAGAAAAAGCATGATCCAATCAGATGTCAAAGGGGTTAAAAAGCATAATCGTTCAACGCTTTGACACCTTAAGGAGCCTAGTGCGCTAAGCATGAGCTGTTTACTCAATATTAACACAGAACCATGGACATTCCTTCGTGTGCAGGCAGTGCTGGAGACACTGTTAGCAAACAGATCAAGTGAATTAGACGCTATCTTGTGCAAGGAATGAGAATTTGATGGTAAATTATAGTCTTTGTTGCCAAGTAATCAGTTAAACGTAACAGTATTATGTAATTAAATTACAAAATAAATGTAACTGTAATCTGTTTCAGTTATTGTGAAAAAGTATGGAAATAACGTTACTAATCAAAATCTTGGTGATTGCAAAGGGGTTACATCTGAATATATTCTTTTTGGTAAAAAGCTTTTATGTAAAATGTAACATTCATTTGCTGCTTTGCATTGTTTTGCTTCTTCTGGCATATTTCCAGACTACTATCAGCAAAGCCTTTTGCATGCTTCAGCTTAATTGCCCAGTTTAAAACATTTGTCACAAAAGTAACCAAAACTAATAAGTCGCATTGCTTTTTAATCAAGTAATCTAAATAGTTACATTACCTATTACATTTTTAACAGGATATCTAGTAATCTGAAACCTGTAATATTTCAAAAGTATCCTCCCCAACACTGACTGCATCCTACTAAAACGAATCCAATTTTCAGGTGAGAGCAACATACTCCAGAGGAAGCTATGCGTGTACAAAGTAAGCACCTTCCTCATAGTGCCACATGCACAAAAACGCTTTCCATTTGCATAGATTTTTGTACTCATTTGTGGTTGTGTGCAAAAAGAGGGTGACAGTACACGGCTCAAACTACAAAATAGCATGCTGCATATCTGTCGTTGTGTTGCAGAAGTGAAAATCTTTACACTGCTTTTTGAAGATTTGTTAGTCTTGTAAAAGCTTTTAAGGGAACAACTAAGGTAAGGCCCGTAGCTTGCAGTACATATGCTTAATGCTGCATTTGGATTGAATAGTGGATGACCAGCTGCATCAGTTGCATTAAATACTCGCCCATGATTGGATAAGCTGGTGATTAATGTGCACTGCATCATGGGTACCATAATAGAGGGCATTTTAGCAGGGATACTCACTGCCTTCCTTGCAGTACTCAACTCCATATCCTTGCAGGTTGGAGGACCCCAGGCGCTCTGGGGCTTTCCACTTTAGGGAAATGGTGGTATCACTGATGTCATCAACACTCAGGCCAAGGGGCTCGCTCGTTGGAGCTGCGGGGCAGGGAGAATGTAAGTAAGGGTCAAGCATTATCATTCATTCCTGTTAACCAAAGCCTCACCATGATGTCTGAATGAATGATCTTCATCTTTTTATTCACCAGGCCAAAACTGAATTCAAATTACCATTTTAAAGAATTTCCCCCTGGGATCAATAAAGCTTATCGTATCCGAGAAGCATAAATCAATAGAGTATAATGAAGACTGGTCTGTTGGCTTTAGTTCAGAATGGCAGCCGTAGAATAAGCAAACCTGGAATCTTAATAGTATTACAGCCCTGCCAAGTAAACATAATTGCCCCAGTAAAACACCTGGATGTTTACATTGGTACATAATTTAAGTTGCAAGCAACAGACAAAACCTAAGCAAATAATATAAACACAAGCCAAACACAACTTAAATTGTAACAATCACACCAGTACGATGCAGGTTGCACATATAATCAAAAGCAAACAAAAACAACAATAATGTGCATTTGCCTCAACAAATCAAAATACCATGTTGAATAAAATGGAACCAATTAAAAAAATTGGTATATTTCATTACAGAAAAAGCAAATATTTACAAATGCAGCTAAATAGCCCGTGTTCAGTGGCCCATGTTTTAGTGTTAATATTTTCCTTTTTCCTTTGAACACATTGTAGCTAAAAACAGAAGCCTACTGCCAACAGGTTCTGGTTCTGGTTCCGCCTCAGGGATGGGCCCCGCATGTGAAGGCATCTCCTCAGTGGATGTGGCCCCTTCCTCTGCAGCTGGGCCTCCGTCAGCAGACGTGGGCTCCACCTGGCCAGGTTCATCTGTCGGGGGCTGTTCTGGTGCAGGTTCCTCTGTCTTCTTAGGTGCATCTTCAGGTGCGACCTCTGGTTCCAAGTGTCCTTCTTCCACTGGCTGCTTCTCCGCCATCTTGGGAAGCTTCGCCTTCGTCATGGCTTTTAGAGTTTAGAGACTTTTCAGTACTGCTCTGCCCCCCGTGGCCCCTGGGCCAGCGTATTTCCCTGGGATATGAGACGGTGGCCGTGGCAGCAGATTGAGCTCTCTCTTTTGCAGTGTGGTCAGGCCTAACCTTGCAGCTCTCTAATATACAGTACATGTATTTATAGAGGTAAATGCTGGGCATAGTTTCCTAACCACCTGCTTGTGTGACCTCTGAACCTGTTGGATTAAAAACAGGCTCAGATGGATACCTCCGTGTTCACACCCATTGAACCAGGACCAGTAAGGGGAGGGGGGCCTCTCTGTACCCCTTGCAGTTGACTTACTTGTCATTATAAATCCCACAGGTTGTTGAGTTTTCCTGCAGATGTATGTTCATGAACATGACTCCATGGTCCTCGATTAAGAAGTCTAAAGCTTGACCAATGACAATTAAACTATATGTTGGAGGACTATAAAGTCCTGCTCATGACATAACGATAAAAACAACATATTGTGGCCACGTGTCAATGTATCGTGTGAATGAGAACGATAAAAATTATATACATTGTGGGAACGATATATTAAAACATAACTTTTTTACTTTTTACTAATTCGTTCCCTCATTTTAAATTGTGGCCATGTTTTACATGTTTATTGCAAATAAAATGTGGCCAGAATTTAACCAAAATGAGGGAATGAATCTCCTATAATCTAAAAAACAGTCTTTGTAATGAATTTAAAATAATTATTATTCCAATTTGGAAATGGATCATGGGAACTGAAAAACTAGATATATAGGTCCAAGTGGGATGTCTCCTACAAGATCAAAGGAAGTAAAAAATAAAGGGACTGACCGATCGGCATGAAGGGCTGGGAAGCAGGGCTGGGCTGAGACATGCCGATGGCATTGACCGCCAGGACTCGCATCTCATACAGCATCCCCTCTATCATCCTCTTGGCTTCATAGGAAAGCTCCTTATGTGGGTCGAAATTCAGTCTCATCCACCTGTAACTCTTTTTCTTCTTCCTCTCCAGTACATAGCCTAAGGGGAGATTTAGATATCACTCTGATGATTCTGAAGATTTATGTGATTAATTATAAAGTTCACAGAAAGGCTGTTTCACATAGCGTTATCAAATTATGTTTCAATTTTATCGGATCTTTATGCAGAATACCATAAACTCTTGGTTTCCTAATCAGAATCCAGGTATTGCAAACAAGAGAATTACCACAACCAATTACATTTATCTTCAAATATCAAAGTGCATCACAGCTATATGTTGTTTATACTGACCAATTATAGGCTGGCCACCATCAAACAATGGCGGATCCCACTGGACAATACAGGAATCTTCCCCAACGCTCAGAATTCTGGGTGCCTGAGGGGGATCTGGTACATCTGAAAACAGAGAATACAATAAATGACTCACATGGACCGCAGCTACCATGCCGATGGTAGAAACATGGGAAGCCTTCGGTACTTTATATTTCCAGTTTACCAGAGTACCATTCTGACCATTTGTTACCTATGTCTTTATTATTTTTGTTGGAGAATTTGATCTATTGGTAATAATTTAAAGATATTGAGGAATTCCAATTGAAAACAGATGTTTCATTACGTGAAAACACCCTTAGCATAAATGATGGTTAGGATACTGAAATTAATAATAATAATAATAATAATAAAAATTTTAACTGATGTTAGCTAAATTCATCTACTCCAAATGATCAGCCGGTATTTTTCATGGCTGACGCCTTTAGTATAGCTAACAGCAGGCAAAAGAACAGGTCAAGGTGGCCCTAATTTATGCATAAAAACACATGCAGCACTGGTGTCGTCTGATGTGGTCCGGCTCCTCTGAGATGCAGAGGAATCTGTCCGGAGCTCACTGGGGATGCGGGACAATGTGCAGCAGAACCAGCTGTGCCGCTCAGCGTCACAAACAGTGGAAAGATGCCAGACTGACATTCTGATGACTGTCCAATGACAAAATGCCAGCTTTCAAGGTAACCCTTTAATTGCAGAATGAGGGAATGAAATCACAAGAGTATAACCTAATTGTCAATGTACTTGGTCTATGGCTGGCTTTAAGCTGATCTATAGGTTTGACATGATTCTACTTGGGATCGTATTTAAAGGCCCTCTCTACTCCCATAAATTAGGCGAACTGGTACTCACTGTGGCTGTAGATTTTGGCATTTTACCCATGACTACTTGGCATATCAAATATCAAATGTTGTGCCAGGCACAAGTTGCTGCTTGCCAGGGGAAGCATAGATGAAAAAGGACACTTGCATGTGTGACTTGGACGGTGCCTGTTAGCCTGGTTTCCATGAACCTCTTTTCCACTAGTGCCATGCTGGTGCTGGTGCTGGAGTGAGAACCAGCCCACATTTCCACTGGTTAAAACCAACAGTAAATATGCAGTCTATGACAGGCATGTAACATTAAATGTTTTTTTGATGGAGAATGTTTATGCTAATGCTAACTTATGCACTGTTCTTTAGTTAGCATCAGTCGAAACATTTTCCACAAAACATTAGCTAGCTATATGACAAAGCATTACTAATTAATATTTACAGTGATCCCCCACTATATCGCGTTTCAGCTATGGCGCCCCTGCTATATCACAGATTTTTCCCCGACGCATCACAGTTCTCTGCGATGTGTGCATATATATACATATGCGTTACATATTATTATTATTATTATTATGTTACTCATATCCTTAGCCCGACATCCGCATATCATATTTGTTTACAAAGTGTGTTTTAATAAGTTTACATGTGTTAACAGCATGTGGGAGCGGTATTTTAAGGCTTAAACTATAAAAAAAAATATTTATTTATATGGTCTTCCTATATTGCGGATTTTCACCTATCGCTGATGGGTCTGGAACATAACTTCCACGATAGGCGGGGGATCACTGTACAGCTAATTATTTGCTGCAATTTTGCTGTGCGGATTTTGCAGTTGTACAGAAGATAGGCATCACCAATTGTTTGGGAATATCCACCAACAAGCCAATGATGGGACACAGCAGTCCCTGGATTCAGTCCACGCAGTTCATCCAAAACTTCACTCTCATTAGTCATTTGACTACATATATCACTGTCTTGATCATAAACTTGGGAGAACACGGACCAATTTTCAATTGTGTGTTGCAATCACAATTTGGTGGCTGGCTATGAACAATGAATAAAGAACAGTGGGGCACTTTTAAACTTTTTCCATCCTACGCTGCTTTGTGAGAGTTCTTTTTTATATATATTTGCTAATAATTTGCTCCATACTATAGTAGCCTGTTTTCTCCAGATCTGCTTTAGTTTCTGTATATTTTCAGGAAACTGTCAAGTCAAACAAAACATTAAACAACGGAAATGACAAATGTGACTCTGCTGAAGTTCACGGCGCATTGTAGCCCCTCCCCATAGGCTCCCAGTTTCACACCCGGAGTTCTGTGGTGCTGTCAGGTAACTGACAGTGGAAAAGCATGGAACCAGTTCCAAATTATGCACCAGCTCAGCACCAGCATTGCGTCGGTGGAAAAGGGCTAATGTACTCTTAGTGGGTGGGAGAGCGGGGACTCACCCACTACTTTGACGTTGACGTTGGCGGTGTCCTCTCCCGCAGGGTTGCGGACAATCACGGTGTAAACACCCTCATCCTTCCTCTCAGCCCCCTCGATGGTAAAGATGCAGTTGCCCTTGGTGGTCTCCACGTGGACCCTCCCTTCTGTGTCAGAGATGACCTGCCCAGGGGGTACAGATTAACCTGCCAGACTGGACCCTTGCCAAGGGACGGCGGCTGTCCTTCCCAACGACCCTGTTCCCGCCACAACTGACGCACTTCATGCCCTTTCTTTTGGAAACTTTTTCCATTTTAAAGCATGAAACTTACCTGCAGAAAAAAGCTACTCTGGTGTTTATCCTCAGCGTTAAGAACTGCGATGATAAATGACTCTTTCATTATTTTGAACATTAAGATTTAAATTCCACCTCTCACAAAAAAAGTTTAATCTAAATATTACGGCTACTGCTTTTAGTGAGGAGGATCCCTGAGATTACCTGCCCAGGTGGACGTCCTGCTGAGGGATGATGGTCCTGCTTGCCTTACTGCTTGCCCGAGTATAGACACAGTAAATCATGCAAAAGCCATGGCATTGTTGCTGTAAGACTTACTTCTCCGTCTTTCATCAGATCAGCAATGTACTCCAGGTCAGTGGGCTGGTCGGTCCTCAGCTGTCTAGATTTACCCTACATGAGCAAACCAAAGCTGAGAAACAGTATAGAGCAGCTACACTTCTGGGAAGAAGCCAGTTGTCTCCAGTTCCTGCTATGGCACAGGAACAGCCTCCCATTCATACGGCCTCAGACCACGAAGACCTTCACCAGTACAGTCAGACGCATTCATGCTACTTGTGGCCTGAGAGGAGAAGCTGCAAATTGCAGCCAGGATCTCAGAGGACAGTGACACGCTCATAGTAAGTAACTGAGCTTCCAAATGGTGGAAGACATTGATAATATTGGTCTCTTTAGCTTGACTGCACAGATTCTCATACAGAATGTACCATAGAGATCGTGATTAAAAAGATAAATTGCAGGTAATGTGATCTTGCTTGCCTGAGGCTACCTCCTTCTTGTTGACATGAAACAGCAAGCTGCAGCTTTCTCTGAATAAAAAGTTATTTACTTCTTATGCATTCGTATTCAGGGTACGGGTCACTTTCTCTGAATCTCCGCAACTAAGTCAAAGATGAATTTAGTGTGAGCGCATCTGCAGACCGCGACAGTTTCTTATTGAACAAGAATCAGTCTTTTGAAATAAACCCTCATCCGATTTTTATCAGCTTGAGCAGAATTGTTTTTTCTAGGTATATGCTATAAATGTCAAGAAGTTAATCTTAAAACCCATCTATTTTCGTTATATTTAGTATTTACCACTTCATTAATTATTAGCAATTGCTACTTTACTTGTCCCTGTGAGAAAGTTCTCTTTATATCTCCCCCGACTTGCTCTCTGTAGGTAACAGCAAGCTGGCCCCAAAGCACAGCTACCCATATCAGTGCTGAGAGTTGAGGGCCTTGCTGAAGAACCTGCAGATGTGCCAAGGCTGGGCTTGAACCAGTGATCGTCTGACCTCAGACTCAGAGGCTTAGCCCACTGAGCTACACACTGCCCCCAAGCTGGGAAATATTTCTAGAAGATGCCAAGTGACATCATGGCATCTTCTAGATGCCTTCATATCAAATTGCATCTGTGAGAAATGCAATTTAAATCTTAATTAGAAATTAGTTTCATTGTTGGGTCTTATTTCCCAATCAGGCAGCATGTTTTATTTTGGTCTGAAGAGAGCAAGCTGTCAGTCAGTGATGATCAGCTGGCAAAGATCCTCAGACTCTTACCTGTTTGGATGATAATGCGAAGCTTTGATCTTCTCACCTTAGGTGTCTTTGTGAGCGGTGTTATCTCCGGATGGCACCATGACATGCAAAAAGGCTCACAGGATTCCCTCCAGATCGATTTGTATTTTTAACGACCTCCGGAGGAATCATGCTGAATTAAAAGTGAGTCTCTAAAGGCACTAGCTTTTGGCGCTGGTCAGTTACTGGTTAATGCCTTGCCAGTGGCGGATGCAAAAAAACATGCAAACCCATTCAGTAATTACTATACCTCCATTTTCCACAAACACTTACCCAGTACAGGATCACAGACACACTCACACACAATGGGCAATTTAGAGACATCAATTCCTTGGACTATGTGTGGAAACTGGAGGAAGCCCACACAGACACAGGGAGAAAGTGCGAACTCCCACTGAGTCACCATCCAGCCAGTAATTATTACACCAATAATTACATCTCACATTAATAATTACATCTAACAATCTAACATTAATTAAACCAACCAACATTAAATGCCTTGTCATTTTTTTGTAAAAGCGACCATATGTCAAATGTTTTTTTTAAAAAAACCATCACGGTTTAAAATTGTTTATGTTCTTACATTATATTGAAAGTCATGCTGTTCATGATTGATGGAATAATGGTTCATGGTGGTGGTGACAGGTGGACCAGGACCTCCAATGGTGACTTGTTGCATACATGACTTTTCCACCCATGGCAAACGATAACGGCTCATGGTGACAGGCAGAGTACATGCTGTTAAGTATGATTTTATAATAATTAAAAAGTACAGACTACAGACAGATGAGTGACAAATTTACATTACAACTGGTAGGCTGTTCCTTAGAATATTTACCATTATTGTGATACTATCTCAGTGTCTCATTTTAGTGATATATCAGTGATTCTGATGCTTAGCTAGAACTTGGGAGAACTGGGAATCTGGGCCGATTCTAGGATTTTGGCTGGCATAAGAGGGGCCATTCATACAGAGGGGTCTACCTTATCATTAGGGAATTATATGGCTTGAATCAGTGAGTGGCAAGGGAGGGGGCACTCTGGGAACCAATCAGCTTTCATCTGGGGCTAGTGCCCCTGTGGCCCCATCCCTGTACACCCCCCTGTTGGTAAGGAAGTGGTGTGGTTGTTTGGCTCAGTTCCTTAGGCAGTACATGTGTGAGGATTTACCTACTGGGCGGTCTGTGTGTGCTCCTCTGACTGAAGCAGCTCATTGCTTCTCACTGTAGGGCTATACATGAGAGCCAGCTATGCTGAATCAGGAAGTACGAAAAGAAGCTTTGCTCTACCTTGTCAGACTTGGTCCAGATCACAGTGGGGGCAGGCTCTCCGGTGATGGGCACGTCCAGTCGCAGCTTGTTTCCTGCCACCACTATTATGGTGGACTCAGCAGACTGACCAATACAGTCCAGGTGGATTTTTGGTGGATCTTTCAAGGCAAAAAAAAAAAACCTTTAGTTTAATCTGAAGATTATTATTCACCTGATCAACTTTTAGCTACACACCCTAGTCAGGGTGCTGGGGGAGGGGGTCATTGGACTGTGTAAGGAAATCACAGTAGAAACCAACACAACAAAGGGAAACATGCAGGTTCCACACACAGAGCAGAACTAAACACCCAGACATGGAGGTGTGAGGCAACAGTGTCATCCCAACGAAGCACCATGCCTAAGTTTTCCTAAATTACCCATTAATTGTGCAATAGTTACTAGAGTTCAATATAACAATCAGAACATTTCAATGCCGAAATATCCCTGATGATGTCAAATATCGTTTATCATAATGGATACTAGGAAATGACTTACTTTGCCGAGGAACAAAGTCAATCTTGACGTCTGTATAGCAAATTAGAAGAAGAATTTGTGTAAGAAACTTCCCACTCAGTCTGCAAGTGACTCACCGAAAACACCATGCGGCCAAAGGGTGTCTTATGGGTCATATTTCAGTCAAATCTAATTGTGTTTGAGCTGAATTGTTTTCTATAATTGTCGAAAGATAAAAAAGTCACCGTACCAAGAAAGTTGAGCTTGGCAGACAGGTTGAACGCATATCCCTCAGGGATGAACGTGTAGTCCCCTTCGTCTTCTGGCTTCACGTCATCAACGGTCAGTTTGTGGATCCTGTAATAAGATGAGTTCTTCTTTCACACATGGTTCATACCATTTCCACAGACACGCCAAGGAAAGTGTTTGTAGTTAACCTGAATCTTTCTGCAACCACCTTCTGGATAGATGGTTGATTGTTCTGCATTGCAAGTAATGCATGTCACGAAAGGGCAAAGTTGTTCCTAATCCATATTCATCTGACAGTTTGTGGTGAGAAGGCCATGCACTCTGAAACCCCAAAAGTCAGTATTAACCATAGACACCATCTACACACCGCCGCCACCAACCTGCCGATGTGCGTGATTTTTATCCGCGAGTCTGTCTTCACCTCCACGCCGTTCTTGTACCAGATGCCCTTCACATTCTCATCTGAGACCTCACATTTGAACACTGCCTGCTCTTTGGCCTTCACCGTCAGGTCAGCAATGTTCTGGTATATCTCTAACTCCTTCTCTGTTAAGTGGAGGACACAGACCATAAATCAATGCTATAGCTTCCAAATTATATAACTCTGAGGGCTTTCACCAGTTTTACAGTATCTTTCATATTCAATTCAACAATCTTGCCAGGTGATGTGACTGATCATTCAAATTTTACCTAAGATATTATCTATACTAGGAGTATTCTGTTCTCGTATATTACTGAGACAGGAGTGTATAGAGTGCAGACTAGATCTAAGGGGAAAGCCAAGAAAGTAAGTTCCTGATATATGAAGTTTTAAGCCCCTAATGTAACTAATTATTTGTTTGTCTAAGTTGTCTGAGCGTTATCTCCCAGTACTAGAACTGTTGAGTTTTTAGCCTGGGAATGACCCCTATTGATTTATAGATCTATAGACAGGCACTAGAGGAGGGCTGTTACCAGGCACATGCTTTGGGGGGGGTACTGGGCTGAACTCCTGTTCATTTTGCCCAAAATATTTAATGTGAACTTGTGCTTGAGCTTTAAAGGTAGCCTTTCAGCCCCTCCCCTTCCAAAAGTCTCTGCACTGCCCTGTTTGTTATAATAATGTAAGTAACAGATAACAATGCAAAAAAATGGTTGATGTGGATGAAAATGAAACAAACATCTGATTATACAGATTTATAAAATATACTCTAAAATAATGTACGTTGTACAGATTTTGAAATCATACCCTGACTCTGGTTAGCAGCAGTTTAAATAGGGTCCTCGATTATCCCCGATTATGTGTCTCTAGAAACATCTGACGTACAGTGATATACAGTACTGTATGACAAGAACACAGCGAAATAAGTACTGCATCATTTAAATACTCAGTTAATAAATAGTTTAGTATTTAGTAGTACTAGAGAAATGTGTTTTTAAAAAGCCCAATGTCACTGGGACAGCAGGCAATGTGTGTGGACTGAATAACAACCTCGGGAATCCACTTTGCAGGCCAAAGAGGCACAGCTGATCGTTCTTGGCACTTTACCTACTGATCAGGAGCCAAAGACAAAAGGTATGGATGCGTGCTGTAGTAACAGTCCACGCATTTTGAAACCTGAAAGTGTGATCCAATCCTTTCAGTCCTATTAGCTCTGTGGCTGTTCTTTCTCTGATTTCTCTGAGGGAACCCATGTATAGTATCTCTCCAAAAACACCTGCCGTCCTCTAATAATCGCTGGAATTTGAATGCAAAGCAACCATAACCTAATCGAGATTGTCAGCGATCAGATTTCATAGCGAGAGAGCAAGTGGGAGAGAGCAAGTTTTCAGATGTAACAATCCCATTGAAGAGAAAAGCATATTGTGGTTAATGCAGATTTTTAGGATAAACAAATATTAACCATGCAAGTTCTTATTTCTTTGATAGATTTTTCTAATTTACTTTATTGAAAGGTATTTGTATGTATACATTGTTGTTAGAATTACTTTTTGCACCATTTTTGCCAACATGCTCAGATTAAGTATTTTTAGCTGATTAGTCTACAATCTACTAATCTAATCTTCTGCACATATATATAGTATCATGTATTTTGCAGAGTTATTCAGTATCCTGTATATAACTGTTTCCATGTGCACCCAATCACTTTAACTTCTTACTGTACATACCTCAACTTTATATATTAATTCATACTTGTTCTTTTATGTGGTGTTCGTTTATTTGTGTTACAGTGTGTCGTTTACGTTTGTATTGACAAGCTCTGTTGTTTTAATCTACGCTTTGGCATAATAATTTCCCTGGGAATTAATAAAGTCTTATCATATTGTAGCGCTTGGGATAACTAGCGGCACTGGACAAATGGCAGTTGTAAAGAGTGTAACCGCTGTGTGTATTTATCATGTATTGTGTCATTACTGTGTGTACGGTAAAGTTGTATGTAGTATTTAACGTTAGCAGTTAAAATAATGTGTGTGCATTATACGTGTGAGTGACACCTTTTCGGTGTATGTAAGGCATGGCACTCAGCAGGGCATAACACGGGCATGGAGCTGATACCCACCCTGCACCATGAGTTCAGCCATGGACTCCGCGCCACTCGTCTTCACGGTGTAGTGGCCGCCGTCCTCTTTGCCGACCTCGTTAATGATCAGGAAGTGCTTCCTGCCGTCCTTCTTGAAACGGTACTTGAAGGACTCGTCCCTGGTTAGCTCGACGCCATCTTTTTCCCTGCGTTCAGCAAGTTGTGGCATGAGTTCCAGAAAGTGCCGGCGTAATGGGGGGGGGGGGTAGGACAATTCCAAGGGCCCAAGAGTGAC
>JAODLD010000008.1:2179822-2202213 GCA_026781065.1 Mormyrops boulengeri | reverse complement strand
CCAAGGCAGCAATGTCCTTCTTAAGGTATGGTGACCAAACCTGCACACAATATTCTAGGTGGGGTCTTACCAAGGAGGTCAGTACTCATATTGGCTGATCCCCTCTGTTCAGGTATTGGTATCGTATTGCCACTGAAAAAGTGGGATTGCTGGACTTCTAATAAAAATGATAAAATATAAGAATTCATGGTATATTACATTTCTATATGACGAAGTTTATATATAGAGCATGTTTCCAATAGCAGTAGGTAAGCCATTTGGCAATTTATTATATCAAGCCTATTATAAATTGCAACGAGTCCTACATTAAGGTGAAAGGGGGATGTCCAGTGGCCATCTAGTATTTAACCTTCTCCTCTGACATGTTTTTTGGCAAGCCAAAAATATCGGCCTGACGGACAAAAGCAGCGGTTGTACTTGCGTGAGCCAGTAACGGCTTCTCCTAGTGAATCAGGCAGGTGTTCCTGTGGAACAAGGTGCAAATGCCACCTACAGGACACTTAAGGAATGTGCAGCATACAGTAGGAATGCAACCAGAAAGGATCTAATTCCCACATAGTTAAGTGTCCAAGGGAAGCTGATTTTTTTTCCACACAGTTGGGGTGATTTTGGTCCTGCTTTGGGCCATGGGCACAAACTCTGGAGGCACTTTTACTTAGCTGTGATTCTGAAGTAGGAGCCATTCTGCAATTCAGCTAATAAAATACTTAGTCATGTTTTTAAATGCCGCCGGAATGCCACCTAAAATGCATATCAATGACATGTATCCTTATCCAAATATCCTGAAGGAATCCGAAAGTTTTAAAGGAAAAAATGCATATTTCACTAAAATCCGTTAACAAAAATAAATTAAATTGCAGATATTCTATTTGAATACAGACGCTCCTCTGCGTACGAACTTTCAACTTACAAACTTTCAGACATACGAACGAAGAGGACTGCAAGTCCAAATCGTGTTCCTTGGGCTCCCGTTTCCTGTCCACAACATAATTTTTTTTTCTGGGCGCCATTTCCGCCTAGTATGACTTCTGGCCGTTACTCCCCCCGCACAGCAGCGTAGCGTGCGTACTCCCAGCATTCTAGTTCTTTGTACTTGTGTATACCCTTAAAATAATGTTGAATAATGACTTTCGAACATTTCAAGTTACGAACGGGCGTTCGGAACGGAACTCATTCGTAAGTAGAGGAACGTCTGTACACAGAATACAGATAAAGCATAGTTGATTTTTCCTTATTCGGCTGTACCATAATGAACAATGTTTTTTTTTTGCCTGTTTTATATGAAAAGTTTATGTCCATGGGCGGATTACATGTGTTAACTGGGAATGGTGTTAAGAGCAGTGAGGGCTGCTTGACTGTGGCTGGCACTTCTTGGCATCTTACCATTTGACTTGGGCACCCTCGTCGGACACCTCGCACTCAAACTCCACACGCTGCCCAGTCATGGCCATCTGGTCCTCGAGACTACGCAGTATGAGCACGGGGGGCTCTGGAACCAAGCAGTGGCTCTCAGTCACAGGGCTGCATAACTCCGCTACCCCACATTCTCCTGTCCTTGGCACCGCGGTGGAGCCCAGGCCCGCATGGGCTGCAGCATTCCTGCGAGACACCTTCTGCACTGGCCTCGTCATAAAAACTGATTTAGACAATTACGCAGCGAGTGTTTTTGAATTATAGTAAATCCTAGGACTTTACAGCTGCACATTTCTGAATGGGAGTAAGTGGGATTTAGTGGGATTTAGCAAACATTTGGTAATGATTTGTCTTAACCAGCATAAGACCTGCGTGGAATCAGAGTAAACGTTTTATATTTAGCACTCAAAGGTCACTGTGCACTTTTTAATCATACGCAGGTAACATACTGGTACCCAGTTTCCTCTGACATGAGAAATGAGGCATCGATGGACGGAGTTAGTTTTTTGTTCTCAGCTTATTACCTTGGACGAAGAGTTCAGAGAAGCACTTCTCATCCCCAATCACACAAGTATATGCAGCATCATCAGATAACGAGCAGTTGTTGATGGTGAGGTATCGCTTGTTGCCAACACTCTCAAAAATGTACCTGATGGAGTACAGGAGCAGTATTGTAGTATGACAACCCGGAGCTTAGTACTGTAACAATAAAGTTGCTATTGTTGAACACCTTACTTGCTACAGATGACAGCCATCATGTTCAGAGGATCCCAGCGACATTGATTGGCGCGGGGCGGGGGGGGGGGGGCAGTACAGAACAGAATCAAATATAGAGGTTAACTAAAATAAAACTCAGCACGTTCTGTGATATAGATATATGCTGTTTTAACCAAATCAAACCCGCAAAACATATAAAAAATATAAAAACCAAAATGAGCAGTTTATATAACCAGGATCCATGTGAGTACGCTGTTGGTCAGGTGTACCTGCCACTCGGATGGATTTCCTGTCCGTTCTTCTGCCATTTCACCTCTGCATCAGGATTGGCTACTTCCACGCAGAGTTTAATTTTTTGACCTTTCTGGACCTGGTAGGCTGGGTCCAGCTTCTTCAGGAATGCTAGGATTGTATGAAAAATATAAACCTTGCAATTATATTTTTCGGATCATTCATGTTGTGCTAATATTCTATTTCAGTAGTTGCTGTGGCAATGAAAATGTAAGATCTTGGAAATATTAGGGAATTTATTAGAAATATGAATAAGCACCATTTTTTGGTTTCATAACCGCCTATGTGTTTTTTTTTCCATTTCTTTATTTACGCATCACCATGTCTTCAAACATGTATTTGTCGCTTTGGTAGAATGTTGAATTGGTTTTATGGATTGTAGTTTTCTGAATCTTTCACTGAGATGAGTGTGATTTGATGGTGTGATAGGTCAGGTCGTCACCCACCAGCACTCTTCTTCTCCTCCTTCTTCATCTTCTTCAGCCTCTTCAGCATGCCGCGCAGGTCCGTGATGCCATACTGGAAGGCGATCTTCTCATACTCACTGGGCTTGGCCTTCTGGAGGATTTCCCATACATCCACATCAGGTTCTGTGCTGACTTGGACAATACTGGGAAGGCATAGATGACTGGCTGGGTGACCTCATTCATCCTTAGTCTGCCTGTCTCAGCTGATCACAGAGCCTGGGGCACTACTCCATCGACCTCTGTCATACACCCATAATCATCCTGCCTGTGTCCGAATTCAGGGGCTGCATCCTTTGAAGGATGCGGTCTATGAAGACATAGCCATTGTAGGCTGTGTTCTTTGAAGAAGGAGCAGAAAGCGTCAAATGGGATGGTCTGGTCATCACCAGCTGTTCCCACCCTTACCCTTGACTCACAAAGTGCTGCTCCTATCGCCTAGGTGGGACGCATCCACTTTACCTCTGCGCAATGAATCTTCGGATATGTTGGGCTGCGAAGGATCCATCGGATCCATCCGTCAGAGGGATCCCTTGCAACTCAGCAAAAGGAGGATGCATTTGTAGACTGCAGCCCCAGAATTCGGACACAGCCCTTGTCTCACATGACCACACAGCACTCTAGCCCTGACAAAGCCAGAGTAATAGTTCTGTAAAAGTTGATCTTTCCAAATGGTATGTATGAAGTACATGTGCTTAACGACTGTACAACTTTACTAATACAGCACAGTAACCAAGAAACAATCAGAATAACAAAGAATAACAGCTGGCACTTCGACATGATTCAGCACAATGACAGACGGAAGGGCGTGTACCACCCTGAAGCTGGTCAAAAGCTGCTGCTTTCATGATGACGAATGTCCAGAGCTGGACAAGTGCACAAAAGTCAGTTCGTATTCTGAAAATCCTCCATCAGAAGGGAAAACAGAACCAGTACTTTCTCTAACACATTTTCAGGCTAAATCATCACTTTCAGGCTAAATCATCACTTCAGATGATAAATCGTACAAAACAACCAAAAGAAAAAGCACAGGCAGTGGAAAAAAGATTAATTCCGTTATTGATTGCAGCTCAAGCTTGCTGGAGCAGTAGAAACCAGTGAAGTGGCTGCCACACCAGGTACACTCGCTATAAATATAGACATGCTTTTCTCAGAGAGAAATACGGTGAGATCAGCTGAGGGCTGACACTATGTGACTGCAGGCTGATGTCACTACAGGTTACATGCGACTGCAGGCTGATCTGTGCAGGTTTGCCAGTTAAGGGGTTAAACAGAACCAAGTCTCTCCATGCATTTTAATCTGCGTGGGTCCACCCAATAGAAACTTACTCCCTGCCAGGCGAGGTCCAACATTCAGGAGATCCAGTGTCACAGAAAAAACAGGAGCATATTAGATGGCTTTGTTTACATTTTACTGCAGGGTTTAAACTGCTACAGACATCTTCCCTCTCTACAAACTCACTCTGTGGTGCAGTTTTTTCTACTGAAATACTGCATAAGAGGTAAACCCAAGAAAGCCCTTGTTGTTTAGTGTCATCCAGGAATCTCTGGTGGCAGATATTAAAGTCATGTCTTGACTTGTTGGTTTTAGAATTTTCTACATTTTCTCTGCTTTAACGTTAAAATGTTATGATGTTTGGTATTCAATACATGAGGAGTGGTGGCTGTGGTGATGGACCAGGGAAATTCGGACTTGTGTGGGTTGTGACCAACTATCTGCACATTATGACTAAAAACAGCAGATCGAACAGGGAAATTTTGTGAAAGCAGAAACATCCTGAACAAGACTATCTTCCCCTTCAGAATATGAAAATGCTTCCATATTAATAAGTGCCTTTATTCTTGCCAAGCTCTGCTCTCCTTGATACAGCCCTAATCGGCAAATAATTTCTTATAAAGATAAGAACCAGCTTGCTGTTAATAGTAAACACTAATGGGGCTAGATCCCAAGTGAGGATGTATCTAAAATTCAGCACTTGATAATCCATGTCATGCCATCTCACAGTTTCTTTGTTTACAGCCCTCCCCTTAATCATCTGAATATCTAATGGCTGTTGATGGCACACCCACAACCCAGGACTAGGTAAGTGGTTGGAAGATCAGTTCAGTCTTTGGTCGTGTTTGCATGTGGTAACCTCACCTCTTCTTTAGCAAAGCACTGAAGTCCAGCTCCCCAGCTTCTTCACCTCCATCAATGCTACTGCAGGGAGACAACAAGGCCAACATGATGTCAGCCCCTCCCCCCTCCCCCAGAAAAGACCAGCAAAGCACAGAGAGCAAGGAGTGGATTGAAAGTAAAGGTTAACTGTCCCCTGTTGAAGTTCACATCATGATTCTCACGCAGGATAATCAAGATTATACTGTCCAACGTATAATCTCAGACAGGATCATAGTGTCCAACAGACCATATCGCATGGGACCCTGAAGATCCCCCTGTCCAACATATAATCTCACACAGGGCCATCAGGATCATAGTGTCCAACAGGCTGGTTCACATGGGACACTGAGGATCTCACTGTCCAACATATAATGTCAAACAGGGCAGTCAGGATCATAGTGTCCAACAGACCGTCTCGCATGGGACACTGAAGATCCCCCTGTCCAACGTATAATCTCACACAGGACAGTCAAGATCAGTGTGTCCAACAGGCTGTCTCACATGGGACACTGAGGATCCCCCTGTCCAACGTATAATCTCACACAGGACAGTCAAGATCATAGTGTCCAACAGGCTGTCTCACATGGGACACTGAGGATCCCCCTCTCCAACGTATAATCTCACACAGGACGGTCAAGATCATAGTGTCCAACAGGCTGTCTCACATGGGACACTGAGGATCCCCCTGTCCAAAAGATTACCTCACTCAAGGCAATCATGTTATTAGTTTCCAGCAGTCTGTCTCAAGCAACATGGAAAAGATCCTGCCATCCAATACTCCATCTCGCATCCTACTGTCCAAATGTCTGCCATTCACATATGTAGTAAAGGTCCAAAAATGCATTAATACTCTGACAAGTTTATAAAGCAACTGTCAATTTGAACACTGGCTTCAATCCCCAGTAAACGCACAGTAAAGTGTAAAATGTGACAAGTGATACACTCCAAATGTTGTCACACACACACCTTGATGTACACTGCCTCACATAATGTATATTTCAGATTTTCAGAAATCACCTATGAAAGATTAAAGCTTACAGCATACCAAAGATCTTGAATTTCAATGGGCTTCACAAGACAGAGCACTTTGTAAAAGTAATGCAAGGAAGCTTCCTTTGGTCCTAAACCAAACTCCACCATGTCTGCGGTGACTAATGCAAGGGCCTGCTGTGTTTTTGGAAGCTTGTAGACCATGTCTTGTGACAGCTCATGGGAGATCACTCTCATCATGGCAGACAGGTCTATATCACGCCAAGCTTGCATGCCAGGGCACGTGGAACAAGTCACTGCTGCCCAGGAACCAAACTCCACTCCTCCACGTGATGTATTTTTTTTGCACAACAGGCTCCTTAGCTTTGATCAAACACAACATCCAGTGCGGAGGCTAGGTGTCCTTGAGGTGGTAACGTCTGTCTACAATCATTTGTTTTCTGTAGTTGTCCTTGAAAAGTGTAGCATAACCACAAAGGTGCCAAACATCATACTAACAAATAATATTTAACGTTACTGTTACAGCTCAATGGCATGATGCTTTTTAAACTGCTTGCAGCCACTCACTTTCAACTGAATTGCAAAGTTCTGGCAGTTGTGCCCATTTGCAAAACATCTATTTTTTCTATCCAGCTCCTTTCTGGCAGTTGTGTTTTCAAAACCTTTGGAGGCGGGGCCATTTTCATCCTGCCCGAGGTGCATCAGATGGCAGAATACTCGAAGCACTGCTTAGCTCTCATTCTGAATGTGTTTACTGAGCCTCCTCGTTCTGAATATGGCCCCGCTGTTGCTGCAAACCCTTTACTACCTTCCTGTAGTTCCACTCTTCTTTTGTCCTGAAGCTGTGCTCCTGGCAAATTAGCATTTCCAGAATGTTAGCAGCTGTGGTGCCCAATTCTCTTCTTGCCAAAATGAATGTGGCCACTGTACCTATTTCGACATACTAGTCCTCTCTCTCCACCTCCTCGTTCTTGTCTGTTCTGCCTAGGTAGGCCAGTACGTGTCAAGCAAATCTAGAGCAGAACTTACGTGCGTCTAAAGGCTGCACGGATGTCAAACTCTTCAGTTGCTCTTGCCTCTGTGGATTCATGTTGAAAACCATTTGTTTAAAATAAATTCTACTGCGTTTTACGTGACATTAATGCTACAATGTAAACTAAAATGTGTTTCTGGTCATGTTGCATAGGATTTGTCATTGAAAGCTGATGCTAAGTATTAATTGTGCATAATTAATTATAACGCCGAATTCCACACAGACTTGAATATTTATGGCCACCATATCATAGCTATTTAAGAAGATGCTCACCATGCACAACAAGGTCAAAATTGCAGCTGTCAAACTTGTCCCTGGAGGACACTTCACATCGATACGCTCCGGCATAGTTGGGCTTGGCTCCAATGATTTGCATTTCAAAGGTGTATACCTGCAATGCACAAATTAATCTTCCTCTGAAATTTTGAGTGTTATACTTAAGTATTACGTCTTTAATGTTTTAACATTGCATTGAATTATACTTGCTCAAATGCTTTGACCCCTATTTCGCATGCAGCCACTATTACCAGCAATTACCGACACTAACCTAGCCTAGCACAGACCTTAGTGTTGCGATCGTACGTCTCCTTCAGCTGCAGGTGCTTCCCAGCTTTGCCGGCCAGGTCCATCCACTTTCCCTTGAACCAGCGGACAGTGGGCTTTTTCAGCAGGTTGACAGTGCTCACCTTGGATGTGAAGGTGATGTTCTCTCCTGCCCATCATAAGATGTGAGAAAGAAAAATAATCTGTAGAGGTTTTGATGTTGTAAACTTAATGCCAGTTGATTTACGGGGAAACGACTTAAGGAGGTTTGGACTAGGAAGTTAGAAGAGCAACACAGAC
The DNA here is from genome assembly GCA_026781065.1 of Mormyrops boulengeri. Taxonomy (NCBI): domain Eukaryota; kingdom Metazoa; phylum Chordata; class Actinopteri; order Osteoglossiformes; family Mormyridae; genus Mormyrops; species Mormyrops boulengeri. Next base: position 2,194,304 of record JAODLD010000008.1, on the reverse strand, counting down.
CATATGCTACGGAAGGTCTATAAGATCTATCTGTGTATTGGTAAATATTCCGTCCTCTCTCTATGGCTATCAAAACTGCAGCACTCTGCGTGTTCCAAAGCCACAGCCCCTTTACTTCACTGTTAATCAGAATTTTACATAAAAAAATATCATGAAACTGTTGGCATGAGTTTTTTTTTTAACCATTGATGCAGACATTATCAACTGTAGTATCACTTATCATTTAGATCACAAAAAATACAGTCTGTTATTTTGTAAATTTATGGAATACTAATGAATTCCTTAAACTAAATTAAGCTATAATCATTCCAAGTTATGATAACCATTATCATACAGACACGTCATGTTTCTGGATCAGATCTTTCAGTAGATCTGAGGGCTGAAGAATCTGTGTCCACTGGGTAAGAAGTTTATCACTCACCCACGGTGACCTCTCCACTCACGGGCTTCTCTATGAAAAGTCCAGTCAGATCCTGCCTTGTATCCGGATGATGACTTTCTGGCAAGCCTGTAAAGGATGCATGAGGTCACCTGAATGCTCGGAATATGTAATAATGCAGCGCACACATTTACAGATACTTCACTTCAAATTCAAATTCTTCAAATTTCAAATTCTTAAAACACTTTGAATTATGCGGTGAATTATGTTTCAATATAAATAAATATCATAATTTTATCCGGTTTCTTGCCACAGTCCAAAAACATGCAGTGGTTAATTGGAGTTACCATATTGCCCATAGGTGTGCATGTGTGAGTGAATGGTGTGTGAGTGTGCCCTGTGATGGGTTGGCGCCCCATCCTGGGTTGTTCCCTGCCTTGCGCCCATAGCCTCTGGGATAGGCTCCAGACCCCTGCAACCCTGAATAGGACAAGCGGTTTCACAAAACGGATGGATGGATGGATGGATGGATGGATGTGTGTGTTGGTCGCATTGAATTGTATGATGTAGTACCATAAGCAGCCACAAGGTGGCTACTAGTGTTGAACACATACTGAAGATTTGACCTTAAATCACACTACAGTATATGCTTACAGCATAGTGCATCACTTCTGAAATCTTGTTTCAGGTGCCAATAAGAAAAAGCCTGGTGCTCTCATTAATCAAAGCATTTAACCTGGACCAGCTAAAACAGCCAGATCTTTAACTGCAGCCATGGAATGTCTGCTAAGTGGAAACGGACCATCAGCATCTGTGCCATCATGCTGGGCGTCTCCTGCTGTGTCTGCTGGAGTAGAAGCTGATGTGGCTACGGCCGGGCAGCTCGGTTTGTCCTCAGAGGTCTCTGCAAAGGAGAGCCGTATATGAGACAGAACTGAACAAATTCATTCACGTATAAATATAACTACATGTGTGTTCTTATACAGTACATGTGTTTTTTACATTGTCCCCTCCTTGTTTTTTTTATATGACTTAGTGTAGATACCTTGGATGCAAGTTGACACTATGTGCCTTTTTATGTCTAAGTATAGCACATGTTACAAGCCACCAGTAAACACCTGCTGTGTGTGTATGCGCATTTAGTGTGGTCAGGTAATGGTGGGGGATTAGCTGGCCTCTATTTCAGTTATACGGTAGGAATTGAAAGAATGATATTTCTGGGTAGAGCTTCCACTGGCATCTACTGCAGCTTCGTCTAGGTCAGTTTTTCTCAACCCGGTGCTTGGGGACCGCCAGACAGTCCATATCAGGAGCTGGGAGGGAGCTGGGAGGGAGCAAAAACGTGGACTTTCTGGGGGTCCCTGAGGACTGGATTGGGAATCACTGCTCTAGGTGTCTATAAACATAATTCTAAACATAATGTTACATATCTTTTAAGAGATGTACAAGCAAACTGTGTTGTACATTTTATAATTATAATTATAATTATTATGGATGTGATAGGTCGGCACAGGGGTGGTAACCTGACAGAACATTAGAGCGGTGCAGAGACATTGTGGCATGTCATGCTAGCATACAGGAGCCCCTTCATCCCGCAGCTTTTAAACAGGGTCACTTGTCACTTCAGGATTCAAGTTCTGATTTAATCCAGCAGGCATCTGATATGTGGATATAGATTCAAACAACCTGTGTCCTACTCTTATGTCCCACTGTGTTTTTAAGTCCAGCTCATTAAACACCAGTCAGAGATTTATTTTAATAATAATTTTAAAGTCATGGTTAGAAAATATAACTTTAAACAAAGGAAGAATGCCTTCCACATTCCAGGGAATTATTACCAATAGTCAGTTATATAAAAAAAGTTTATTTATTAAGATATAATTAAAATATTTGAGTAGTATCATTCATATCAGAGTGATGCCCTAAATCACTCGACTTAACAGTTATGATAATATGTGGCATAAATAATAAGATTATTATTATATGCTCACTCAGAATAAACAAATAAAAATGCCTTTGAAACACTGTACTTTCAAGCAAGGGACAGAACTGGTTTTTGCATTTCCACAATGACCATTATCCGCCGCAGGGTTTAGTGATAATTCTGGGGTGGTCTAACTAAAGTTGCATTACACGTCGAGTATGTTTTTTTTCGGGACAGTCATTTTTTAGATACAGAACACTCCCTGAAAAGTACATGTCTGGAGTGCCATACCTACACTTGAAAAGGCCAGGCAAACTTTTTAGGAGGTAGAAGATGCAAAGCATCTTGCAGTATATACCTTGCAATGTATACTTTTTTAATATACCGTATTACAAAGACGAGAGAGAAACAGCATTTCGACTCCCTTCTATGTTGTGAACATGCAGGGAATTGACAATAAAAGCCTATTTGATTTTATTTGATTTGAGTATAAGGCTTGTGGCATTCACTAGGCAAAGCTGACATGCATACAGGGATAATGTAAATGTATATGAATCACAGAGGTGGAGATTTCAAGTCCAGAGAGTACAAATCCAGACCAAGATTTTGTTTCAACCAACTAGTATAAAGAGTCACAGCCACAGAGTACTCAACTGGTTGGTTGAAACAAAATCTTGGTCTGGATTTGTACTCTCTGGACCTGAAATCTCCACCTCTGATGAATCATACACATCTGATTTTGCATACGGACATTTTATGACACACGTGCACACACGTTTCCGGGGCCAGTCATAACCACCAGTTAATTTTGAAACCTGCTCAGCTTTCATAAATAGCCCCCAGATCTCTGTAGCCAATTCTTACTTAATACACTATACTAAAGTCTTTAGTTTTGCAGCATGCCATTAAGGAAACTGGACTTAACAGCTATGTCTGAAACCAAATCCTGTTCAGAAAACTTACATACTACTGTACTCTGAAGTCAGGCAAGTGGAGATGTTCAATGAAGTATAGTTCAAAAAGTGTGAGGTATGGCCCTCTGGATTCAGTGTAACACCTCCAGCATCTGAGGATCCATGTCTGTTTTAGAGCCTATTTCTAACTTACTTCTGCCCATGTAATTCAACACATCATCACGTTTTATTCACTGAGAAAGTGCGAAGACTTTGTTAATCTCCTTCCACTCATGCATCAGCATAAGCTGATAAGAAAACACCTTGCATACTGTCAAAATTTCCATGCCTGGCTTAGTCATGCTGTTAAACTGGGGAAGGCAGTGGTCTCGCATGCTCTCCAATATGGCTGGTTGTCTTAGACTCAACACAATACAAATTCCCACCTGCGTTTTCAGCTTTTGGCTCTGGCATCTTGATCGAGGGTCCCTAAGTATCCCTTGTTGTACGCGGCACCGTGCCTTTAATACATCCCCAAGCCTTGTCCCAGATTGAGGCTGCAACAACCCCCGCCCCCAGCCACCCCCCCCCCTATGTATTTACTAGCGATGCAATGAATTTACAGCCATGCTTCTACCCTGCAGCACACAACCAGCGTTGAACTCATCCCCACCCTCCAGAGGACCGTTTGCACATGACAGCACAACAGGATGCAGGTGACAAATTTAGAAAGTGACTGAGCTACACAACCATCCCTATTCATTCCCCTCTGCCTGACAAAATATGGGTAAAGAAGACAGGTGCTTTTCCAAGAGCTGGTTGAATATATATTAGCTGGCACTCACCCTTAAGCCAAAAGCTTCCACCAGGAACCCTTCTGTGGTCTCATTGAAAGGGGTCCCTACCAATATTTCAACTACATGACCCGTTATCTAGGCAAGCGGCATGAAAAATGACTTCCCAAGTGTTGTCAGTCTGTGCTTTTTGAAAATTTATGTTTCTCTTGATCATACAGACTCACTGTTGGGACTTGGCAGAGGTCCTGGTTGCAGCCAAAAAGAGGTGTAAACCGTACACAAATTCAGTAAGGCTTTATTTACTCTGTTTAATGCTTTGGTTCTACATATATCACTGACATTGATGGGATAGTCTTTGGTGTGACAAGCAGTAATGCTAACGATGTGTTGGAAGGGCATGAAATACTGTGAAAAGTCAGATCCAGTCACAAAAAACTGTCCAGTGTCAGAGTCCCGTCTATGAGCTGTAAGTATGACTAGTTCTTTCTCTAGTGACTGACCTGCTTTACTGTCCTTGGTATTTATGTAGTTAGTGCAGCTTGATCAAGTCACAGCCTGCTCTGTTCTGTTTTGTCACATGATGTTTCTGAAGCTCATCTGAGGTTTTAGCTGGCAGGGTCCTGGTCACATGGTAAGCTCTGTTCCCATTGTGTCACTTTCTGTTAGTCACTTGCTTCTTCTACTTATGCAAAAAAAACCCTAGTGAATGTTTTCTGTGCTTATCTAAAGAAATATTATCATTATTTATCATTACAGATTATATTGGTCACAAATTATTACGGCATAACCACGTAACTATAGAAACAGCTATATTACATTGAAATTTAACAATATAGAATATATGCTGCTAAATATTTAAATGTAGGATGAAGAATGCATGTGTTAAATGAATTTATTGTCCTGTAGATCTTCCACTTGTATTAGAACCTTAATTCTTGGCAAAATGGAAAAATCGTTGCTGAAATTTTATGGGTTTAATTGCTTGTTAGTACTGAGAGAAAACTAAAAACTTACCTTGATATATTTGTTAAAGTGACAATTTGCAGTAACTCAACACATAACCCACCCACCTGTGGCTTTGTTACAAGTAAACCTCAGGAGTGGCGCGAGTGACTCTGTGGTGCAACTTGTTGTTCCCACCCTTGACACCCAGATATCTTGTGACATGCTTGCTAAAACCGCACTCAGCTTTGCCATTTATTCTTGATGACTTGTTACAGACCTTTCACCACAAGGCAAGCTAAATTTGGGAGAAAACTTTGCATTTAATAAGTTATGTCCTAACTGTTCTTTGTGCAGTTGGAATACAACTGAGGCCCCCTTGTGGTAGTCCACTATTGTGTGCCCTGTGTAAGCATATGTACTGCAAAACAATTGCTTTTTTTAAATTGAATGCAGTTAATTTCATAATCGGGCATGCATAATATAAAAGTTTTGCATTGTAATTTGTGCTATACCATACTAGCCAATGGCTTGGACACTCCAAGCTACCTACAAAGGACAGCGATACTGTTGCATCACATGACCTGGCCACCTGACCTAAACACAGCAAAAATGGTTTTGGAGGAGTTTGACCAGAGAGTGAAGGAAAAGTGGCCAATGAGAGCTCAGCTGAAAAAGCATCCCAGGACACCACCTCATGAAACTGGCATATAGGAGACAGTAGGGTCAGACAGTCCCTGGAGCGATTGGGGTTAAGGGCCTTATATTCACGGGGCCAAATGGTGAGATCACTCTGCTGACCCAGGGATTTGAACCAGCAACCTTCTGAATCCCAACCCACAGAACTGCCCCACCCAAGCAATATAACTTTTTTGTTTAATATTTTTGTGGTCAGTGCATAATTTAATATATATGTTATTTTACAGTATTGATGTCTGTATAGTTATTGTAAAATGTAGAGAATAGTACAAATTAAGCTTTCTATGCTTAGGTGTGTCCAAACTTTTGACTGGTACTGTATATATGTAAATTAGAAAAACACTAATTCTTAATATAATAGTTCCTTGATGTATAATAAAATATTCTTTCGTGTAGAAATATTTGATATGAAAATTGCATCTGACTTTATTACCATTAAAACCTCTAACATCATCAGCATAATCAAAGTGATTTTTATATAATAAATAATTTATTTAAAAGACAGAATACACTGTGATTCAATTCAAAATAGAAAGCTATGCTACTCAAATGATCTGAAATTATTTATGTACTTATACATATACCTTACATGACACATGCATGTATCAGCTTAAGTAAGCTGATTTAATGTATATTATTATTGCTGCACACACTAATGTGCCAAGCACTTATTGAGAAATCTGTCTGTATCTCACAAGTTTTTCAATGACCATGCTATATACATATTTTTTAAATAAAAAAAAAATCCATTTTAGCTTCAGTCTGTTGGCAAGAACTGAGAAGGTGGGCTTAACCGATGAGCATTTAAAAGGAACACAGGCTCATCACACGGCCTCAAGGCCAAACGCATCTGGGATTCAGTGCTGTTTCGTATGGTATATTTGCGTGGGTACTACTGGTAATGAACTGAGGCTGTGGGAAGCTGCTGATTTCCACTGACTGCTGTGTGAGATTGTGTCATGTACATTCACTTCCCCTTTTGCATTTTTCACAATAAGGTCTAAACTATTTACACTGCATACATCGCATACTGATACCATGAAAACTATTACTTAATGCAAAATCAGTACTGAAAACAAAGCTGAAACATCTATTTAACACACTTAATTCATAAGAATTGTAGTAAATAAAGTAAAATAAAACATATTAGTACTTATTTGCTTTGTATTCCTGCACAGAAATGACATTTGAAAAACCCCATGAAGACTGTATTGGAACCTAAAGTAAGTTTTTAGGTGGCTTTTCAATCTGTGTATATAAAAGTCATACCTCACGTGGGGATTAAAACAGTATATCTCAGTCCTTGCCCTATAAGTGTGGGAATATTTTCTTTTCTATGGTCATTTTCCCCAGAACCTCTCCACTGAACTGGTATGTAAGCTTCTTCTTGATCTTCTTGACCTCTCCCGTCTTGCCGTAGTTCCGAAGGGCTCGGGCCATCTTTTGGTACGTCATCTTCTTGCGGTTCCCCTTCTGAATACCCCAGCGGTTGGCCAGTGCCTCCTTGTGCTTGGAGGAGAATTGAAAAGTGCCTTTATCCTTGTCTACCCACCAGATGCTCTCCTTCATGTCTCCATTGCGGAGCAAATCCAGCAGGAACTGGTACAGGCGAATCTTCTTCTTGTTGCCTGTGAGAGACAGATGCCCTTGTCAGCCAATACCTCTCCAGTGCCCCCTAAATCTCAGCAGAACCCAATATTCCCCCACTTTGGGCATGAAGCCGAACAGCTAAAATAACGTTTTTATGACGGTGGTATTTGTGTGACGTGAATAGGACACCATTATCAGTTGCTTGAAGTTGTTATCGGTCGAATTGTGTTGAGCTTGGTCTCGTTATTGATGCTTATTAAATAATAATATAACAAAGAAAAAAGTAATCCTTTAATAATCTGTTCATATAAAAATTTCAGCAAGTGAAACTGTATACTAATTGGGGAAATTTCACAATTTGTTATGAGAGTTTTGCCTTTATTTGCAGTATTATCATAATATGGAGTATTAATAGTAAATATCGGAGGGGTGGCTTTCGTTAACAGCAGGGAAAACATTGATTGGGCAGTTTTACAGCTCAGCAGTATGATAGCTATGCACAGTCAGCCCTGGCTACTGCCTGCTCACAATCCATTACGGCTGACAGATACTTAGCAGCACAGAAAATCAACAAACAAGCAGTTTCATTCTTTTAGTATCAGCTCAGAATTGGTCTCTCAGGTTTTGGTCCCATAACTTGCTTATACTTAAGAACGCCCAGGACTACCGTAACTGCAGGGAAACTGAAAGTGAATAAATGGTGCGCATGCAACTTTCTCGGAGCCTAATGTGTAATAGGTTGACTCTCATAAAGAGGAGACACAAACATTCCCAGTTACTAGCTGCTTGCTTTTTGCTAGTTTTCATCTGGCACTTAAAAAGGATATTTAGTAAGGCTAAAATTCAAACTAGCACTATACACCATACAAACAGGGTGATTTCACATAGAAAATATTCTTTATTACTGCACCAAACTTTATTCTGTGACTTCCTGTCCGCCATTTTAAAATAACACTTTTCTTATTTTCCACTCTGACATTAAAAGGTGAGGCCTTCATTCATGTTTTGAGGGTTTCTCCTTGCTCATTTTTATATGTCACATTTTGCTACAGGTCATGTTTGGTATGTGAATCTTGGATACGTAGCTGAACTAAGGCCGGTAAACAAACTGGCCCAGCGACACCACTCACCCGCCTCCCCCCCAGGGGGACACGGCATGCGATCTCCAATGTCCCCTTCTCCATCCGACACCTCGAAGGGGGGACTTCGCCCACCCGGGTCCTCTTCGTCTGTGCTGCGCTGGGCCGGGGAAGGATGTGGAAAATAGGCATTGCGGGAGTAGTACTGTATCTGAGGATAAAACAGCGACCGGGGTCAGCACAGGGATCAACGTAGTATGGCACATTATCATCTCCAATTCTACCTTCTTTGGGTCTTTCTAAAGCATAATTCCCAAGCCATGTGGTGCCACAGATTAACCATGAAACATAATTTCTAATGCAGCAACCAGTCACACTCAGTTGCATTGCACAGAGAGAGGTTTTCATAAATGTTCAGTGATGACAGTCAAAAAGAAAGATGGCTCTAAAAGGTAGCGGACTTGAGACACCACAGGCAAACTTAAAACTGAAAGAGGAGGTGCATCTGTTGCTATACATGTCTGCTCTGGCAAGAAGACACGTTACAAAACATTTTGGTTAACAGTATATATTTAAAAAAATCTACCATTAACAATTGTCTCACTGGAATGTGTATGAGAAAAGATACACATTTGATGTTTGATGGGATTTTCACCACTGGCATAATTTCTAAATATAGTATCACATAGAGCGTAGGTTTACCATTTGAATCCATTATTAATAATATACTATAAATTGTAAATTGTACAGCTAATGTCTGAGTCATGGCATATATTTTAAATATTTGAAGTATTAATACTGAAATTAACTCGTCTTTATTTATTAAAAGTCCATCTTTAAATAAAGTAATACCTTCTTTCAAAAATAAAGTGTTTAAATACTCTCACTTTGACATTTTCCCAGACACTATATTATGTAGAGCATTCTTTTGCTTTCCTGGTCAAACTCCCCAATGACAGAAGATAAACGGTGGCCCCCAGAAACTTGGACTGGTGCGCATGCCCGATAGCGATCAAGCGTTTTGACGGGTAATTCTTCGGTCTGCTTCTCATTGTCTTTCCTGTCACCACCTGAAGCAAACATCCCGCCCTCCACATCACACAGCACCGTATGTCCCAATAACGAGCAGTTGAATTGGGTAAACTAGGTAAATCCACAGGCTAGCGGTTAATGAGTCGGCACTATTCTGAACCGAGAAAGCCATCACGACACTGTTGGTCCTCAAGCAGGAAAGAGCATCGTTGGGCAATAGACAGAGCGAAAAGCAGCCGGCAACTGTCTGTTATCTGTGACCATCCTGTCCTGCCTGCTCTGCTTCTTGCATTTCATTACCAAGCGAACATTTGCCGCCTCTTTATCTGTCAGAAATGTTGTCATCCTTGTTGTGGTGTATCTCTACAAGTTCTTAGAGCATTAGTGAGAAAATGATAAATCCTTTATTTGCATTTTGCACGGGGACATTGGAATGCTTCGCTTCGCCAACTCTGTGCAGCTATGGGGGTCACAGCGTAGGTTCAGCCAATGTGCGGTGCCCCTGGAGCTGCGGGCAGCGGGTGTTAAGGGCCTTGTTCAAGGGACCCGAGGCCAGGCTCAAAGAGACTTAGCCTGCTGAGCCACTAACCGCCTCCGAAAAAAAGATTAGTCAAGGCCAAGATCAGGCAAAGGACAAGAAAGAAAATTTTACATGCAAGTAAGTTTTCCAAGCAAGTTTATATGGGCTGCTTGTAAAAAAAACTATTGAGAAACTGGTAAGGAGGGCTATTGCACTGCAAGGTTTTTGCTTGCCCCTTCTTTTATAAATTGTGGCTTCTCCTTGAGCTTGCACACAGGAAATGTTAGAGCGAAAATATTCCAATAGTCATCAGAAGAATCCAGCGTCATGATGAGAGAGGGAAACTGCAGAGAGCAATGGTGGTGGCTCTGTGCAGAAACTCTGCTGTGCATTCATTTCACTCACAGTTTCATCTAGACAGGCAAATTCAGCTAATAAGGACTGTCCCAGGACCAGCAGGTGGTATAGTACATGAAGATCTGAGGTTAAGACTTACGCATTGCTAGCTGGTACATAACAAGGGACATCTATCTAATGGTATACAAACTGTGAGCTACAAAGCAACGCTAGACCACTGCACTCACTGTAACACTCACTGTAACACTCACTGTAACATCTGGTCAACCTTGTCGCCACTGTGCTACGATGAGAATATTGTCACGCAAAGGATGGCTCATTCATTATATTTTTAAGAACAAACCAATCAGAAGGCAACAGTCAGGTAATCGGGAAAAGGACTGACCGGCGGTGGAATAGCCAGGTGATGAGACCCAAGTGTGGGATCCAGGGCATAGATAGACTCAGGTTCCCCAACCCGGTGCAGGCCAGAGATGTGCTGGGGGGGGACACTCTGCAGCTCCGCCAGCTGGTTTTCTTGAATGTTCTCACACTCATTAGAGTAAACATGATGGGGGTGGTAGTCCCATGTATGATCTAGAAGGATGAGAGAGGAGGAATAGGCTAGTTTTTTTTAAAGTTTTCTTTTAGTACAAAATTGAAAATTTTGTGTGGTTGATTGGCCAAATATTGCCTGTTAAAAGCAATAAAAAGGTAAAGGCGAGGTTTATCCTGCCATTACCCTTTCTTTGTAAAATATTTGGTCCACAAGCCTAACTTCAGTAGCTGTGCCTGTTCAGCTCTGTTCAATCATTTGCTCTTTTTGACCACAGAGTTAAGAAACTGTGTTCACACCAGTATTTCCTGAGCTGTTTTTGCTGACGTGAAAATAAAGCTGTTTGCACCATTACTGTTGCACTGTCCACTACACCGCATCGACAAAGAAGGCCAGCAGTATAGCATTTCTATAATTCCCCTGTAGCACTTGTGCAGATTATGGTAATTGGTGTACGCTTATTGACATCATCAGGTCAGATTTATTCAAATTTCTCAGTTCTCTTAGTCTTTGTTGTCAGTTAATAACCAAATTACAACACAAAAGTGCAAAACAAAGAGAAATAACAGCACAATACCAGCATTAACTACATAACTTTTGGGTATTGGCAAGTTCTGACAATTCCTAATGAATACTGTTTTTTTTTTTAATCTCCTGGGGATTTTTAAGTATGGAAACAACCACTTTAACAACAACTGCATCCATGAAAAGGTAAAGCTATTTGAAAACTCTTAGAATTTTCAGAAAAAAACAAAACTAAACACCAGGGTAAGGAAGAACAAAGTTCTCTCATAGTCAAAGGCTGGTCACAGAAAAAAAAATACAATATCACTTTGCTTTACTGTGGAAAATAAGAGCCTTGCATTTTATCTCACTCATGGAAATTGTTACTCATGACTTCTATAGCTAAATTTAAAAACAACGTCTTTATAATCAAGATTTTACTACTTTATTTTACCACTTTACTACTTTTGTGTTATATACATATGTATTATTTAAATTATATATATATACACTGTATACACACACACACACACACACACATTATATACTATTTTTAAAAGGGAGAGGCATTAAACGATAAAATTATCTCTTTGGTTTTATCCCTGGGGACTGAGGTGCAGTCAGACTCAACTGTCATCGACATGGCTGGTATAATAGCATCTGTTTCCTCTCCTTATACTTTATACAGAGTGATTATATCGGTACAGTTCACTTGCTTGTGTGCTTTTTTTCATTAAACCACTTGCTGTTGTTTTTCACTTGGCTGCTTAAACTATCCATAATCTACTGCACATGTGCTTATCTTGATCTGCCAGTTCTGAACGTGAAAATATTTCTAAATATGAATACTAATATTTTTAGATTGGATACAGTAGGATTGTAATGGTTATAAGCCTCAGTTTTTTTCAGAAATGAAGAGGGGGGGGGAACTACGTAGCTAAATATTTGTATAGAACCATCACAATAATATAATAATATAAACAAATTGGAAAATATATAACAACATATAATATAATAACGTATAATACAGGAAAAAATATATCCTCTGTTACTCACCGGCTGCGCTCTCCCCATCACTGTTGAAGTACGGGTAATATTCTATAGGCTGCCGAAATATATCAGCGTCGTAATGCATGATCTCTTCGGGTGGCTTTCAGAAAATCAAACAAAAATCACACATGGGATTATGACCCTACATTAGACATACAATGACCATTTACCAGTATTTATATTAGATAAATATATTTATGAAACTTGCAATCAAGCATACTTTCACATATAATCTATGTTTTCCTCAGATTGTATACTTAGGTATGATTAAACAAAAACATAATAATCCTAGAGCAAAATAAAATAAGATAAAATTATTTACATGCCTGTAATCATTTCTCAATATTTCCCTAAAGAAAGGCTGCTAGCACTCCCACTGACTAACTTGCAATAATTAAAAATAGTATCCTATAAAGGATACACTGGAGTGATGAAAACCAGTGCTTATGGAAGGCCATGGAGGCAAAAGTCCAGTAAAGCAGAAATACTCACAGGTGGAATGAGGTACCCCTCCATTCTGTATGCATGCAGCATGAAGACTTTTCGGCCTGATACTCCGCACTCTTCTTTGCTCTTTTAAAACTTTGCTGAGGCCATTGCATAACCAAGAAACGAACCTCAAAATCTTTTTTCACCACTTTCTACAGAGTTGCACTGTGCACCACTGAAGAGGGGTAATTACTGTACTGCCAATTTTTTTCAGGTGAGGCCACTTTAATTATTAATACAATATCTGTGGGAGACGATCCTCTTACACTATTAGTTCTTTTTACAGTAAAGTTCCTGATTGTTGGTGATTTGTCTATCAGAATTGAGTCATCAAGGACCATTAGACAGCAGCCAATCATAGGGTGATCCTCTATCAGTTTTTTTCTGGAGTTTTTTTTTTTCTATTTGTTGGAATGTAATTCAGTTCATTTGGTCCTTCAATCATAACCAAAGGTATTAAAAATTTTCAGACCAAATGGTGGATTTTTTACAGTTTAATTTTACTTTGGTTTAAATATTCTAACAATAATTACAAACATTATTTACCAAAATGACATGCACATATCTGTATACGTATATGTAATGACTCCAGATACATATTATACATCGTATTGTTGGATAAGTAGCGGATAATGGATGGATGGATGGATGGATGGATTATATATAAATAATAGTTTTAATTCATGATAAGTAAATTAATAAACCTTCTAACTTCAGATGTTTCATTGTGGGACGTTCATTATAATGTTTTGACTATTTCTAAAAACATATAGGTATTGTGAACTAAAAGGGAAGTAGGGAAACACAGACTTGTTCCTTTTTTAATCAAAGTCTAGCACTGTGACATTATTTTGAGGAAGTGACAGCAGTGTGGATCAGGCGGGATATATTCCATACTAAATAAATAACCAGATGAGATGACCCTGGTTTAGCCTTTATTCTGTATTTATATATAAAAATCCGCCCGATTACCCAGGTTTTTCACAGTGATGTATGAAAATGAAATACTGGTGTCAAGTTTTGGAGTTTTACTGAATTAACTGGAAAATCGATACTAAGATTGTAAATATGGGCATTTTTATATCATTTTCATGAATTTTGATATCTGCTGTCATATTGATTTATGTATATATTTTACTCTAACATTACAGGATTTCAGTAATAATGTTATTATTTAGACGATATTCTGTTAATATAGTTCCTAAACTGTTTTGGTCATTTGTAGAAATTGTAAAAAAAAATCTACATTTTTAAATCTCAGTTTTATGCTTGAAAATTCACAGTAGTCACTGACAAAAAAATTTGCAGAGACACAATCAATGAAAAAAATAAGAATGATATACATTTAAAACACTCATAGGCCTCTTTATTGATAGGTACATGAGAATTCTTTTAACTGTCTGTTGAAAGAAGGCTCTGGAGATAAGATGGCAAGATAGCACCGTTTCCTTTGAACTAGCCATCTTGCATGTCAGCAATCGGTGGCAGGGCAGAAAATTTATACAAACACTTCTGCGGTGTTGTAATGGAAGTCCTGGAAGAAACACAAAAAAGAGGTGGGGTAAGACGTGACAAATGGGTCACCAAGCCAGTATGGGGGGGGGGGGGGGGGGGCAAAAAAAAAAGAAAAAGAGAGGGAAAGAAAAAAAATGAAAAAAAAAAAAAAAAAATAAAAAAAAAAAAAAAAAAAAA
>JAODLD010000008.1:2160456-2177591 GCA_026781065.1 Mormyrops boulengeri | reverse complement strand
AAAATATATGAAAGTCTAATGTTTATCAGTACATTACAGGAAATAATGAACTTTATCACAATATGCTAATTTTTTTAAAAGGACCTGTATAGTGTAGTAAATGCTATAGATTATGGGAATGAAATAGCAGCATTGAGCTTCAAGAATAGATATTCTTTTTCCTTTGATGTATTTGACATAAAGTGTACATAAAATTATTTGAAAACAGTATTACCCCCCCCCCCCCAACTTTTAACAGCGACACTGTTCTGTATTTCAGTTTGAAACATCATTCCTGAAGTTTGAAAATTTTAGCTATTTTTGCATAAGCTCACACCTGGCACTGTGTCTGCGTCTTGCCTCTTGTCGGCACGGTGTAATGATGTGTGTTATGTGCAGATTGTGAAAATTCAGTGTTAAATAACCTCCACCAAAAGCAGCTGCCTGATTTTGGGCTCTAAATAAAGATGCAAGGTTTCAGGCCACAGATTGGGGGGGTGGGGGCATCTGCTGCGACAATGCAGACAAAGCTGAGGCTCTATCAGATGTTAAGGCTTGTACTTGCGTTACATTATTTCAAAACCTTAGCCTGTCTTTTAATCTAAGCATACCTCCGTGATAGAAAATCCATCTTGAACTACACCTCTCTTGCTGTCACTAAGCAGGCTGCACCCTAATAAACTACGGCAAAAGATTCCAGCACATTCTATCTGCTCTGTTCTACTTGCACCCATGACCGGATACAGTCTCTCAATGGAGACACAAACAACACAAGCACCAAGGAGCACGATTCCTTTGTTATGTACAGATGATGAGCAGAAACCATCAGAGCTATTCGTCATGGCTGTACATAGCAGTCACCAATCAGACTAACTTACAAACATTTTAATGAATGAATTTACACAGAAGACGCATTTTGCAATAACATTTTTGCCACTGAATGTTGAAGGCTTACCTAGTTCACTTGGTACAGTATGTCAGAAGGTTTTTCAGTTGCTTTTATTTGCTATATACAAACACAAATACACACAGTATGCTGTATATACTGTATATACCCTTTGTGTGTGTGTGTGTGTGTGTGTGTGTGTGTGTATATACATATCCATTCATATACAGCATACAGTGACCCTTCTGTGCATTTTCTATTGTGCCACTTAACAAAACTCCAAAGCACCTAATGCCTGATTATAAAAGGTGGAAAGAGTCCATTTTTGGTATTTATGATTGGATGCTTTTATCTATTTCAGTTATTATTGCTATTTATTTTTTTTTTTACCAGACTGTTAGAGGCTGGGAATCCTGCACACTCTCATGCTTCCTTGCTATTCCTTCATCTTGATGGAGATTAGATGTCAGCCCAGGGGACGGGCAGCCGATGGTTTGTGGAGAGAGGACAGTCATGTTGCAAAACCGGGAGCCAGTACAGAAATGCAGTCGGCCTTCTCGGCCTTTTTAAAAGGATATGATACAATAACCACTGCGATCGCTCCGAAAGCCTAGAGCTCTACTGGCTCTTAACAGGCCTACATTTCACAGAACGCCGTCCCACGAAGTCGCCCTCCTGGAGCACCGGTCACGCCATTAATCACAGCTCGTCTGCACACCAGCAAAACTGATGACATTCATTTTGCCGGCTGCGTTTTCACCCCGTGCTTTTACACTCCTCCGCAGCATCCTGTCTGTTTTAAGGGGGTCAAGCAAGAGTGTTTCTTTGGGGCTTCTTCTGAACAGCATGCAGATCAAATTCAAGCCAGATTGAAGCGCTGTCTAAAAGCTGCCTGTTACCATGTTTTTTTTTTCACAATGATACTTTTGAATGGAGCCCAAGCAGAGCAGGCGTTCAGCCAGCTCACAATGTGCCCTTTTGGACGTTTCCTGGCATCGCAGTCAAGCGCCATAAACTAGATGGAACTTCTAAATCCTCTGGTTACAGCACTTACTTGTTTGTTTACTGCAACTGCAGGTCTAAGTGATGTACATTAACCCTCCTAACAGTCAACTAAAACACAAGAACCAAGCCAGTCTTAATGTTCAACCCTGTGTGTCTTAAAGGTGAGAAATCGATTGGTAACAAATAGTCGAGGCTGGTCAGACTTCATTCAATATGCTTTGACCTTTGATGCATTCCATAACAGCACATGCAAAATGAAGTTTCAAAAATATTGTTCACTGCCTCAAGGCGGAAAGGCTGCCGTTTGGGTTAACAGCAAATGCATTGTCACCGGCAGTTTGGTGTCTCCTACGTGATACCATCGCCTCAGACAACCCCAGGACAGGTGCCTTGGCCGTCATCCCATTGGATGGAAAGCCCCTGTTTTGGGGGAATAAGAGAACTTTGTGTGGGGACTTGTTAGACTACTCAACGGTCAGTATCTATCTGGCTATCAAAGCATGCTCTGAGGATATTGGGGGTAAGGATCATTGTGGAGTATGAGAAAAAAAACTTTCACTTCTCTGTTTCAATAAATAGCTCTATAAAGAAATATCTTTTCTGGGGACATAGTCACTGGACACCACATTGTTCTAGAAAAGACATTTAACTTATTATTATTGTATGGTTAATTCAATGAGGTAAAGTACATGGAGTAGCTATTCATTAGCCTGCTATATAAAGAATACACGGTGTTAACATGGGGACCAGTTAATAATGTAATAAAATTACATTAACACAGCTGCAACCTCTCAGTAAATCACCTATGAGAAGATGACCAAATCGAAGTTCTCCAAAAATAGTTAGATATGAGCAGGACAGGAAGGAGAAGTGCCATAATTAAACATCATTCTCATTATCAATTATTTTACTTGGACTCCAGTGTTCCCCTTGATCAACAGCGCGGCCTGTTGTGGGGGAGGGCAGAGTGATGGCCTGCATAAGATGGCGGGGGCTGAGTGCCCGACTGGGTCGCACGGCACGCCCATGCGGAGAGCGGCTCGCTCGTTTAACGGGACATGACAGGAGATGCTCGTCAAAACCACTTCGGCCATGTCAGATCTGCTGAAGATGAGATGCTGTTTGCACGCACATACAGACACACAGCCTCAGCTAGCATGCACACACATTGGTATATACAGTACAATACAGCATAGAGACACTGAGAAAAAGAGGAACAAGGAAACTTTCTTTCAGATTCAGTTCCCCATGAAGGAACCTGTGAGAGACTTTTATGGGGCCCGGTCCCTAGCATAGGCATGTGGATTAAGGTAAAAAAGAATGGACAGAGGGCTTTCCTGGAAGGGGAGGTGGGGTTAACCAGGAGCTCTTTGACCTTTTAGCTGTGGATAGCTATGGGAACCTTGTCAGTGGGGTGTGAGCTGTGGTAGCCAACATGGCCAGGCCAGATGGCACAAGTTTTCAATAGAAAGCAACCTTGGGTAGCAGAAAGGAGAAAGTAGTTTTTCTGCATAATTTCTGAAACTACACCAAACACAATCTACTACTATATTCATATCATGCAGTGGCCTATGAATGAACCAGATCACCTGACATGTGTGTTTGATTATCCTTAGTATGGCACAAGTAAGCAGACAACTCTGTTATGGTTTTGGCAGAGATTAAACGGGTCTCTTTCAGCTTTACAGAGACTTAAAACCTGGCCGAATGCAAGTTTGAATTAGTGTACAGAGAATACCACCTGCCCATAGTACCGCTTCCAATCAGAAAGATGGAAAGGTAGAGGAAACCCATCCATCCATCCATCCATCCATCCATCCATACTGCTTATCCAATATGGGGCCATGGAGAGCCTGGAGCAAAGAGCACAAGGCAAACACACAAGACAGGCCTGCACGCCTGTTCCATTTCACTAGTACATTTGTTCTTTTGGAGACTTTTTACCTGCTAATCACCAAAGCCGAAATAGCTACTTTACTAATTCCGGATAATGCTAAATCCCAATCAAGAATAAAACCTAAAGCAAAATGTATGATACCCCGTGGCTGGTGGCTCAATGGTTAGCACTGTAAGCTCACAACTGCTCCAAGTTGTGTGTGTGTGTGTGTGTGTGTGTGTGTGTGATTTGGCTCGTGTTGGCACGGGTTTCCAGTCCAGCTGAACTGGTGTCTCTTAAAATGCCCACAGTCTGTGCGCCCTGTGATGCACTGGCACCTGGTCCAAGGTTTATGAAAAATAATTGACACAATGAAAGCGTCTCAGACAATATTAGCTGTGTTTGCTTTTGGGAAAGCAATGAATTATTGATAGAAGAAACGGCACTCATCTGCATTTGAGATATGATGGATAAGAGCAGTGACATTCAGGGTGGTAACGCCTTACAACAGCTTGGCTTTATGTCACTGGGAGACTCCGTCACTCTTTGAAGTCAAACTGATTACTCATCTGCTAATGCAGCACCTACAGTGTTCAGTAATGATACATAAGAAAAACAAGAAAAAAAATCACTTTGATCCAGCATGCAAATGCAGTACAATGTAATTTTATTTATGGGATAGGGTGACACGATTTATTTGTGAGGCATTAATACTGTTAGTTATATAGAAAGTATCGTAGATTCTGCCCATTTACTCAGTTGAATATTACATCCTCAGTGTTTGGAACAATTCAGGTTAAATATCTTGTCCATCAGAACTGGTACATGATTCAGCAAAATTTAACCAGTGATTCCATGTCACCTGTTACTCCAGAGAAAGGCCAAAAGGCAGGACAGCTGAAATGCTCGTTCAGAATCAGGTTTGCAGAGTGGAAAATTGAGTGTTGTGCGTGCAGATTCTTGTGTTTTCCCAACAGCAATGTGTTGCAGTGAATTTCCTCTCAGCACAGGAAGTCAGTTACATCTGCAGATGCCCTGTCTCTTACACAACCCCTCACCGGACCTCTCAAGCCTCAACCGTCTCACCCAGATCCATTTGCACTTCACACTGAGCTGTGGCTGCAGAAAAAGAAGTCGTGTTTCTGATATTTAACGTAGCGTGTCTTTGTCTGGACCTCTCAAAGTCGTGGGTTGAGGTCATTTTCATTTCCCTTAAATTTAGGCTTTATTATTTTCAAAATTTTCTTATATAAGAAAACGATAACATGAAACTAGCTACAAATAAATATATCTCAAAATGTTACCTTTTAAAAATGATATTGGTGACAATTCTACCATTTTCTGTCTGAGGAATATTTTTGGCAGAATTGTTTCTGAAGGACACAGAGCAGAATTTGGCTCATGAATTGCAGTTAACTGGAACTGAAGAGAACAAAAGACAGTTCAACGACCACAAGCCACACGGAGCTTAGGTGTAAAAAGTGTAGTTACTTTTCACAAAATAAAACTGGTTGGTTATAGATCAGTGTTATAGGCTTTGTTTCAGACAAATGGAACAGAGCAAAGGGTGACAAGACAATAGAAAAAATGCATTAGGTGGATTCTATTTTTGTCCATCTCTGATCTCAGTGTATTCTTGATTAAATAACTGAATAAAAAAATGATTCATAAGAACTGTTGCAACATTCAAAAATGGCCGAGGCCCACAGTCTGATCACCTGAAACATTGACAGCGGCATTGAGACATCTCCTAGAAACCCCAGGACGACCCAGGAGCTGATAAGAGGAAGGACTGGTGAATATTCTAATTCTGGCTAAATAAATATGTAACCGAACATGAGCCTTGGAATAACTTTGGGGAAATTTTTGTTTTTATGCTCAGCATCACATTGTATCACCGGTTACCATTCCAGTTACACCAAAGAAAAGATTAGATTTTAGAGTTCCCATCTGAATTTGTGGAAAACAATAATGTGTATTTAGGTAAGCGGAAATAAAACTAAGAAAATGGGTAAAATCAGAATATATAAGTCATTAGTTGTTTAAAGATACACATTCACTATTCACTTGTACTTGACCTGGTAATAACAGTAATCCCAAACATTGACAGGTTCCCTCTTTTGCTCCTACCGCCCTCTGTAACCTGTAACTGACTGCCGTTTCACAGGGAGACCTTAAACAAAGCCCTATTCAGTGACAGACGATTAGAAAGATGTGTCGAGCGTTAATTTTAAACCCCAAGCAGACCCATTATCACTGCTGTGCAGTTTTAGTGGCTCAGATGACGGTAAAAGTAATGATGCAAAATATCTATATCTATATATATATATATGTATATAAAGATCTGTAAAGGGAATAATATGGTATACCATAATCCTTTGTGTTGGCATTGCGTTCATGCCCCGCTGCATGGCGACTGTGATTTTATTAACTCCTGATTCTGGCATTTGACATGCTAGGAAGTTCGGCACGGGTGGGGACATGGTTCACTGCAGGGGCACTGAGGGCAACATGGCTATGGCGAGTCCACGGAAAGCAAATATATATAGATTTAAAAATGTTGTTGTGTGGTTTTATATGTTAACTTGTCGTAATTTTAGATGTGTACCTGTACAGTGTGTGCATCTACCAAAAGTTCTTTTAGATTTGAAAACTGGTTCAACCGATTCACTGAAAAGAACCGGTCCTTCACAATGATTTGTTCATGACATGTGCAAAAACAAAAGTGCATCCAGAGAGACCAGCTGAAGCATAGCAGATGAAGGAAGAGCAAGTCAGTAGTTGCATATGTTAGCTGAGGTCTTCCTTTCAGTATGCCCTTGCTGCTGGACTAAGAAAATTTGATAGGCACTTTAATTAGGGCCATTTTTAATAATTTACAAACATATTCATAATGCATTATAATGCATTCAGAAAGCATTATAAACATGGTGACAAAACTATTTATAAAAAGGCATACCACATTATAGCCAAGTTTATTATGGATTATGACTGCCTTATGAAGCTCTCATTTATAATGTACTATAGATTTTGCTATAGATAATGTAGTTATAAAGCATCCTTAATGCTAATGCTGACCATTATAACTACATTATAAAGGTATCTATAGTGCCTTACTTAGTGGCCTTAAGTAATGTGTTACTAAATATTTTACCATGATTGATCTATGAAGTGTTATGTCGCCCTTATGCATCTTATTTTATCGCTTTGTGTTGTAACGTATCCTGATGTATCTTATCAGGGGTGCGTGTGGGATTTTATCTCAGGCTAAGCACACCCCCAAGTCTATTGTGTCTGTACTGCGTTACACCAAGTGACAGGAAGAGGAGGTAGAAAAACAGATGTTATAATAAAGGGGTCGTGTATCACAAAGCGTGATTTGCTGGTTACCTAGATAACTTGTCGTATTTAAGGTAGATGGTCTTTATCGTCTTTCACCTACATTTAGCTAAAACTACCTTAAACCTGATAACCTGATAAGATATACGGTTAAGTAAGAAATCCTGTTCCGTGATACAGGGCCCAGAGTGTTGCCCTTTCTGTTCTGAAAAGTTGATGCATCGTCCCATTTCATTATGGGTAATATTGTGTAGTGCAGCAGTAATCAATTTTGACTGATTCTGATATATTTTTCTTTAATGTTACCGATACCATACTGATTTTTTTGGGACCTGAAATGCCCGAAATGTACAGGATTTCACTTTGTTTTTGTTGACATTTGCATTCTACAGTCTGCATTCTACTTTCTGTGTGAATATTTGCCTTGTCTTGACGTCTCTCTTTGCATCCTGCCCTGGGTGTCCTGTTTTTTGCAAAGCGAAATAGAGTCTCCCTACCTAAAGACAATATATAATGCAAAATAATACTAAGGAGAAATGCATTTTTCAAGAATTGTGAGACAATATTGTGATTCTGAGTGTAACAAAAAAAAATATGATTAGTATTTTACCCAGAATCATGCAGTCCTCTTTTCATGTTTCTGTTCCAGACATAACGAGGAAAAACACAGACGCACACACTCACGTCACATTAGCCACATGATGACAAGTGTAAATGCCAAAGGTACGTACAGTGCGTACAGACGTGCAGCTGCAGGCCCCCATGACCTCATCTTCATTGAATAATCAATAGAGATTGTTATTCAAGTATTAAAAGTAGTTATTTATTAAAGTAATAGAGTTAGGTTTAAAGGTTAATTATAAAACGGTTTCTCTTTATCATAAGTTTAAATCTATATAGTCACAGCCAGGAAAAGGGCTTAGAACAGTGTGTTAGATCTCAAGGAATCTATTTCAGATCTTGCCCTCAGGTGGTTTTCCTGTGGAAAAAGGGGCAGGTGTGCAAGATATATGGGTACCAAAGAGGCACAACAGCTGGGAGGGAGTCAGCAGCCAGGCGCTGCACCTGCGCCGGCCTGTAAAGGGACCTCTCAGCCTAGTGAGTCTGGCTGGTAGCCTACCTATAGCAAGGCTGTGGTGCCTGGAGAAGTCTTCCACTGTGGAGTTTGTGAATTACAATGTGGTTTAGCTATCATAACCTGATATTTCCAGCCGGTGGGTTGTTTAAACTCACATATTATAACAAATACCTTTTCACATTTAAGATTTTGGCACCATATTAAACACTAAACCATTTTCTGATCTTATAATATTTTCAAATAAAAAAGAAGAAGCTGCAGGGTGACTTTTGCATCGCTCCAGAACTTGCAGCTTTCTGCAGGAAGTCTAGCACTTCCCTATGTATTTTGGCACTTCACCAATCAGTTTTTTTTTGTAGATAATATACAGTTTGTTTTGATCAACCCACATTAAAAAGATTGACTGTCATTTCAGATCCTGCAGTGGATTAACAAAGGTGTGTTTATGCTAAACTGCTCTGACTGGATCAAAGTGAAGTTCTCTTTTTGAGGTGTACCCTTTTTGAGTTTGAGATCCTAGGAGATGCTTCAGGTATTTGTTCAATGTGATTTTCACTGTATCACACAGCAGATCACTGGAGTATTTCACCTACGCACCATTCCTTGGGACATTCCAGGGACCTTTAGGTTACAAATTCTGAACTAATTTGGACCTATGATGTAACCTGCCTAACTTCCCCCTTCACAAGTTGTATTCTGTTAAATTAAATGTTAAACAAAGGAAGGAAAAAAGAGTTTTTTAATATACATAAATAGAATATTAGTATCATAATATTAAGCCAAAATGGTTCATCGTCTTCTTTTTGTGCAAAATGAAATATTGTATTATTGTAAGTGGGCTAATATTTAAAATATGATGTGCAAATATGAAAAAATACAATACCAGCTGCCCAGTGCTACCAAACAGATAAATACATAAATGCATACATACATAAATGGTGAAAACTCTCAGTTTTAAGTGGCATCATTGTAAACCCGAGTGTTCAGAAGCATAAATACACCTGTTTGTCCTTCACAGTCTATGACAGAGGCCTTCATGCATGAACAGGAAGTGGTTCGTACTTTTCCCCTCCTACCAGAGGCAGGAGGTGCCTTCCCCTTGTATAACCCCCAAAACACAAATTGTTCTATAGGCCAGTAAAGTGGCCATGGAACAAGACACACCAGGTAAGAATCGGGACTGTCTGCTTTGTACATCTGGACTGTTTTATGCACTTTGCCATTATGATGCAGTTGGCTGATTCCAGTCATCTGTTGAAAACCAAATGTTATGTTGGTGTGAGGGAAGGGGCGGGACTACTGACTGCCCCAGGAGGTTAGTTAGTCAGGTGACTGCATGGGTTCATTGCCTCCCACATGCTCCTGGTTATATGTGGGTGTCCCCAGGAAGTCTGGACCCAAGGGAAGCTCAGCAGTCATGATTGACAGACAGTGATTAATTCTGGAGAATAGGGTACAGCTCACCTCCTCCCTTATAGGCAGAAAAGGGGAAAGGTCCATAAGAAAATCTAGGATCATTTTCCAAATCCCATAGTTCTGTGCTATAGCTGAGCCACATTTCCAGCTGTTGAGTATTCTCTTATGCAAACCACGTATATATTTAATTTCACATCAGTCATAATAGGTACCATTGTATTGTCCCACTAGCGTGTTGGGATAAGGCTGTGTGTAAACATTAATATTGACAATAGGGTTCAATGTTACCTGTTCTCTTCAGTCAGGTGGATACTATTTGCCAAATTTCCTTGGTTAGAAAGGTTTTTACTGACCTCCCACACAAGTTCAAGCCAATGGCGAACCTCCAAAGCAATTTATGGCTGAGAAATCTCCCTACGTTGAGTAAGTTGGTTAGTACCTCCAGTAGCCACATGTGGCATAGCTAATGTAAACAATGCAATGTAAACAATTTTAAAAATCTTTGTCTCTCTGTGAAATGAAGCCAATTCAGTAATGGATTACAGAAATTCCTATGCTCATTCTATAAACCATTCTGAAAAGATTCATATGGCCTCTTGCAAGGCCTCCAAGCACTCAAGTCCTACAAGCTGTTGTAGGTCTTGACCAGCAAAACCACTTACGAGAAAAAAAAACAGGAAATAGAATTAGCCGCAACAGGAAATATGGTGCTTTTCTTCTGTATCGCTTTTTTTGTTGTTTTCAAAAAAAACCATTGCTGATCAATGTAAAAATATCATTTTATCTCACAAACTGTAGTTAGATATATTTTGCCAGCTATTTTAAACAGATTCCATTTTTTTAAATAATGTGTACGTGTGTGAAGAAGCATTTCAAACCACCGAAACTGTATAAACAAAAGTGGAAGCAATATGACAAGGCTATATATCAGTATAACACCAGAATACCAATATAATACTGTTCATAGCTTATACTGGAGATCAAAATTAGAGAACAATTTATGTACACTTGATTTTTTCAGAAATAATGTCATTTTCATTGCTCAACATTTGAAGGAATTACTGTTGTGGCTATAGCATGCTACTAGAACAGTGTTACACAAAATAACCAAGGAAACTGAACAAAAAAACTTTTTTTCAGAAAACACGGTGATCAAAATGAGAGAACAGCAATGACTGTAGCATGAACAAAGATCACAACTAAATTTTCTGAAGGTTACAACAAGGACATCCACAGGACATCACTCGTCTTTCACACAGCTCTGGTGTAACTCTTCTTGCAGTCTCCTCCACAGTTCTGTGACTGTAGTGGGTTTCTTTCTGCGAAGGATTTTCCACAGGTTTTCTATTGGGTTTAGATCAGGACTCTGAGCTGGCCCTTTTATAATTTCAGTGTTTTCATATCCAAGGAACTGCTTTACCTGTTTTGCTGTGTGACAGGGGGCATTGTCCTGCATGGAAATTTCTGACTGATTGGGTGATGAACGCAGGGTCGTCCCATTGGTAGGCCGATAGGGTCATACCTTTGGTAGGCCGATAGGGTCGTCCCTTTGGTAGGCCGATAGGGTCGTCCCTTTGGTTGGCCGATAGGGTCGTCCCATTGGTAGGCCGATAGGGTCGTCCCTTTGGCCTTCATCTGGACAACCTGTTGCAGGACGGTTGGAATACAGGATTAAGCATGCACGGGAAATACCCTGCCATTAGAATGTGTGTTTCTCTTAACTTTCAAATAACAAAGAAAATGATGCATTTGGAAAACCATCCTAATTTCCTTTCCAGAAATCGCAACAGTAATCATTCCTCTTAAAGTCTTCAGTGATGCCCTCCTATTTCAGTCAGGTTAAATAAGGTCTCAGTGTCTAGTGAAAAGCATTGCAACACACAGTCAAATCTGGAGAAGTGTAAATCAGTCAAAAACTTCCTTTAATTTTCTTTGAAGTTGTTCCTTGAGTATTTTTTCTTTTTCTCTGATAATAACTAGGCTGTAATTTACTGACTTCCTCAAAGATGTACACTGAAAAATGGCAAAAAGAGAGAAAAAAAGATGTTAATGGCTGAATCTGACTGTTAGAGGCCTGGATGCCTATTATAGTGTGTTGCATAACATAGCAACATGGATGTGATAAACATGCATTTGTGTCTCCATAGCTCTGCTGGATAAGGCATTGTCCAACGGAGAAGTATTGTCCCACGGAGAAGCTATACCATCGATCGGGGTTTCTGTGGTATTTCTATTGATTTTACAGGTACTTTGAAAATTGGAACCGTGGCCAAAGTCCCATTCCTCTTTTGAGGCTTTCAGTCTCAGTGTGCGGTCATTGAGATCAATGGCTCATGCAGTACATTGTTAAGACGGAAGGGAACTGTACCAATCATTCCTTTTTGGGTGGCATCCGTGTCAGGTTGGCTTGCCAATCAATCACTTACTGGCCCATCGCTTGGTCCTGCTAAGCTCTATAACTATTGAGCAACAGAGTAATTCAGTAATTCAGGTCCAGAGAGTATAAGTCCAGACCAAGATTTTGTTTCCACAAACCAGTTTAGCATAAAGAGTCACAGAGTATTCAACTGGTCAGTTGAAACAAAATCCCGGTCTGGACTTTTACTCTCTGGACCTGAATTACCCAACTCTGTTGAGCAAAAGGAAAGCTGGTCCCCATCACAGCCCACCATGGTGATGTGTTGCAGAACCTCATTTGTTGTGGATGTTTCATAGCCGCAAAGTACAATTTAATCTAACTTTATTGTTTAAGTCCAAACCCTGCAACTCTGGCTGAGATAAATAGTTGGATGGTTTAAGTGTGGACACCAAATGTACTAGTAAATCATAGTTTTACCCACGTTAAATAAATGCAGCCTTACCTGCAAATACAAACAAAATCAGTCACGTTTTGCAATAATATGTCAATCTGTTCATTTTCAGTATATCCATTACTTGTTGATGTAGTGTCAGTTGTAAATATGAAATTATTGTTATGTATCTGATTAGGCCATTTGCAACAGGCACATTAAATCCCGCAAATATGTTTCAGATAACACCTGTCAGGATTGAACGGGGTTTCAAAACAAAAGCTGACCCCCAAAGAGAGGGAAGTTCCTGGTTTTTCGCATATCCGGCTATGGTAAGTTTCTGTTCACCTCTTTCACAATGACACAAACAGGCATCGGACAGCCGTCTACGGTAGATCCAAACATCTCACTTCTTATTCCCGATTCCTCATTTTGTCCTGTTCTATTCACTTTATGGGTGTGAGTTTTACAGGAGCCTATTGACCATTCAAGATAAAATTTGGTAGTGCGTCGTTTTGGTTTGGCAGGTGTTAATCACACAATACAGTAACACAAATAAAATGAATGGATTCTGACTGATATTCTTTGGATCTATTTTTTTATACTGAAACCTTAATGGAATTATAGCACTGTATAATAATGTATTGTATACAACAATGCAGTGATGCCAGATAGTTTGACACATTTAATTGGTTAAGATAAATCCATGGGATTTAATATTAATGACCCTGAGTTCTCATAGACGGATTTTGGCAGATGCTGGTTTGATAGAATCCACGGAAATGAAAGACTTTGAAAGAATTTTTCTGAACTTTGTTAATGGTCACTCATGTGTCATGGGAAATTAAGGTACAGTATCCATAGGATTAGAGCTGGTGCTTGTGGAGATTCCTTAAAAAGTGAGTGGCGAGCCTTCAGAAGCCCAATTCTCCTTCATTTAAAGCAGGACCTGCATTAAAGAAAGTTTTTTCAGTATGATTCCCCTGAACAGTCACACCTTGCTCAGTGATGGAGACACACCAGGTTTACCACATCAAAGGCTGTGTGGTGTGAGTAAACATGTCTGTTGTTCAACAGTCTTGGTTGGCCTGCCTTGACTGAAGGCCTTTATCTACCAAAGCACACTTCCTGCTGATATACAGCCGCTGCTGCAAGCGGCAACGGCGTCTCAAGCCACCAGAAGAACCACCAGATTTTAATACACTGTCTTTGTCTTTGCGTAGACTCCGTCACCCAAGCCCTTCCTATATTGGCACCTTCATGAAGTGAGATGCCACTATTCATGGCACCTTCCCCAAACCTAGAAAGCAATCCCAGACAGGGCCGGATTTTACAGAAATCCTTCACAATGTCATATTCGTCCCAAGCTTTCTCTTACTTAATGATGAACAGCATTAATATGGATTTTGTAGACTCTGAAAGAATAAGTGGTGGTGTGTGTGTGTGGGGGGGGTGTTACTAATTTGGGAATAAAGTGTGTTAGGCCTCCCCCCACCCATAGTGCAGTCTGGCCTATATGGAAAACTTCCAACTCGATCATATGGTGCTGTCATGTGGTGTCGCAAGGCAGAATTGGTATTGATCAGAAGAGCCATGCATATGACTGATAGTCTCCTGAAGTTACCTTACAAGCCCCAGCTCCTGGATCCTCAAAAAAGTGACATTTACCTGGAAATTTAATGGGAAATTATTCACCAAACATTACACTTTTTAATGATTAATTCTGTTTTATATAGTGACAGGAACAATATATTTCTTCTTCATGATGAAACAATGGAAATATGAAATAAAGAACACAGATAGTGGCCCCACCCCATACATAACAGTTGCTAGAGCTGAATATTAATCTAATTAATCATCTGAATGAAGGTTAATGTTTCTATCATCAGTTCAGCAAACCTACGCCAGTTGCAACTCCCTTCACCACGCAAGAGCTGTTCCTCCAGAAGGTTCTGCTGTGTGATTCCCCAATGGTGGAATGAGCTGCTGACCCATGTCCAGTCATCAGACTCCCTCTCCACCTTCAAGAAACACCTCAAGACCCATCTGTTCCATGAATTCCTCTACTAGACTGATGCCTCTTTACATTCCATGAATGTTGAAGCACTTCTGGTTATTGAATAATCTTATTAGGCTGTTGCTTGTTAGAAGTTGTTGTGCAGTTCCTGTCCCAGTACTGCTTTCACTTGTACCTGGGTTCCATTGGAAGCTCGGTCTAGCTGCGCTTTTGCCTAGTTGATTCCTTGACAGCGCATAAGTGTGTAATGTGCTATTTGCCTCATTTGTACATCGCTTTGGACAAAAGCGTCTGCTAAATATGTAAAATGTAAATGTAAGTTCTGATATTTACAGTAACTGGTATACAAAAACCATACTGATGAAAGCTCGAATATTTAAGCTATACAGACTTTTTCAAACTGAAAAAGAATAAGAATTGTATATAATAGAAAAATATCAAGATAAAGCAGGAAGTGGTCATATGATACAAGCAATTCCAGAAAACTCTGTAAATATGCATGTGTCACCTGGTCACTGAGATGGCTGACCTGGGTGCAAGGCAGAGGACATTAGCAGGTTACGTTAGAATGTCAACAATGTTACTGCTGTCCTTGTAACTAACCACTGAACAACAACTTACAATTTCTGTTTTGTTTAAATTTTTACTTATATTTACCTGGCGACAGTAAGCTGCTTTGTGTTCTGATTCAGATGAAGCACACTAAATTGAAAAAAGTGCTGCAATACATACTACTAAAGGCTACTAGAAGGAGCCACTAGGGATTTGATCACCGTACGATGCTTTTTTCACTTGTAGAAACTACTACTTGACAAGTACTTTACTGAGACAGTGACTCACAGGAACGTCGGCTCTCAGTCTCACACACACACGGACACATGGCCACACACGAAACAGAAGCCAAGCTGGGCTGGTCACATGCTTGCTACCAAGAAGACAGGCAATGGAGAGGGGAATTTCCAAAAGTCTGCCACAATCAGAGCAACAGTGTACACAATCAAAAACACAGGGTGGCGATTCTATTCTCTCAAAAACAAACCAGCCCACTTGACACACCGTTGAGCAAGTAAATCATGTGAAAGAAATGTTAGGGGAATATAATCAGGCATCAGAGCAACACTGGATATTTGGAGGATAACTTTACACACAGGATCACAGAATGCGTAAATGTCCAGGGATGAATCACCCATCCATACATTCATCCAGTCATCCATTTTTCATAACTAATCATCCAGTGCAAAGTCACATTGGATGATGAACCAACTTCTCCTACACATATAAAATGAACAATTAGCTTTTTTAAAACATATTATCAACACCCATTGTCCTTATTGTACATTTGCTTTTGGATGTCTTTCTATCACTGGTATAGCTAGAAAACTCAGCTATAAAAGTGAATCAATAAAGGTCCTTAATGGAAGGGGGGTGCCATTGTGTGTTTGGAGGAATCGCTATGGGCTTGCAGCAGTGAGCTCCTATGTGGCTCCTATGTGTCTTCAGCTCTTCCCCCAAAGTTCCTCTTTCTAAATCCATTGCTTAAGTAAGTCTAAAGATGACTCACCTTATCTGAAACAGCCTTGCACAGGCTTAACCCTTGTGCTGCAGAGGATTAACCCATTCTATTCCCAATCAGAGTGGACAGCTTCCACAAGGCCTTAAATCTGGGTGTTAGAGTGCTGTTTCAAGCACCAACATTTCAAAGAAGTCACAATAAAAGCGTTACTCTTTTCTTGTTTTGACTACACACATGAGCAAAACGTAGCTCTGTGTTTGGGGTTTGGAAAATGGGTTTAACAGAAATATACTTTATATTGAAGAGATCTTTCTTGCAGATGAGGTACACATTCTCTTGTTGCCATATCAAGATGCGTAATTTCGGTGACCATTAAAGAAGGTTCTGTTGTGGAGATGTGTCAGCCTAAGAGGTTTGGGGCCATTTACAATGAATTTACACTCTAGGACAAGCGGTTGCCACTTGACTATGTTTCACATCGAAACTTGTTTCGTATCTCACAAATCAAATGCTCCACCATGTGGCGGACAACAGGATTGTATCAAACTAAATTTTCCCCTGCAGTTAATGATACAACTACGCAAGCAACCAACACGCTAGCACTACTGCCTTCATGCGGAGTTTACAGGATACTTTTGTGCCTTCCGTTCTGCAATGTCCACTCCAAACATTTTCGGTTTCCTCTTCTTCCCTCTTTTTATTGTGCTGTGTACCACTTTTGTACTGTGCATTAGCGTATTCTTTCTGGCCTTTCAATACATCTTCTGTATTTATCTGAGTTGTTTACCAGTATTAAAAGGTACTGGGTCTTTCGGTCTCCAGCTTATGTTGAAGACAGTCGTGTTTGCCTGCTACTTTTCCCGCCGAAGTACTGAATCTGTGTGTTGTTCTCTGCTTCAAAAAAGGCAGACCATAACGAATGAGTCTCAGTCCCCCCAAAGCAGATATGTCTCTGCCTATTTTCCATGAAAAAAGCAAAGCAAGCAAAGCAAAGTAAAAGCATGTACAGGCAGCCCCCATGTTACTGTTCCCTAAGTCTGTCTTTAAGTAGAATTTGTAGGTAAATCAGAAGAATAATACTACAGTACATAATAACAATTGCTGAAGCCACGCAATGTTTTCATAAGCATCACAAAGTAGTGCTTGTATTCATTAGTGAATAATTGTCATTGTTGACACACCACAACGAAATGTGTTCTCTGCATTTAACCCATATGTGACAATGTGACATAGCAGG
>JAODLD010000008.1:2132759-2160356 GCA_026781065.1 Mormyrops boulengeri | reverse complement strand
GAAAAGATAGATGCAAAAACAAAATGTCCACTACAGAGGACACAAATGAATGGCCCGGGTCTCAGGAGGATATATATATATATAATCAGGCTTTATGGCAGTCCACTTGTAAGTCCTGCTTGTACTTTTGCACAGACTTTTATCTGAAAAGCACCAGTCTCACATTCATCAGCTCGACCTGTTGTGCATGCAGCAGGTCGCCTGAAATTTGTTATGAAAAATCTGATCTCCCAAGCATTTGGCACATTACAGTCTACAGTTTTCCAGGCGGAACCACCACAGTCCAGCAGCCAATGTGAGGACACTACTGCTTCCCAGAATGACAAAGTGTTCTTTGACGGAAATGTCTCTGTAGCTGTTTAGTAAATTAAGTGTATTTATGAGATCCTGTCTGAGGTGAAGATGAATGTTCCTTGCTTCTTTGATGTGGTGTATGGCTTGTAGTTTTTCTTTTAGCAGAAACAGAACCATTGCTCTTCCCTTTCAAAAGTTTAGTCTTACCTTTCTTTTTGCAGCTGACTTCATTATCTGATTAAATTGGTTCCTCTTCATTTCAGAGGGGTAGCATGGTGGCTCTGGGTAGAGCTGTTGCCACACAGCCCATCCAGAATGTACCCCAGCCCTGTGTCACCTGGGATAGGGCCCAGGGCCCCCGCCATCCTGACCCTAATAAATGGCTCAAAAATGGAAGGATCATCTTTATAATGTAGCAGATGCAAGACAATTTGAATGTTTACAATGTGATAATTCATGTATTTAAGGGTAAACTCTGAGGGAAATTACTCTGATATTTATTAACATACATTTTGCTTTATAATCTTGTAAAATGGAAAAATGTTGCTAATGAATGCAGAAAAGGTTAATGTGAATTTCTCTGCAAAGTATTAACTTGCCTGTGGGTAATTTCAAAGTTTATTACACATGCATTTAGTTGCATGCAGCTGGCATCACCAAACTGCCTGTGGTGTGCATATATACAGTATGTTTCTTGTGATAGGCTGGCATCCCATCCAGAATGTACCCCAGTCGTGTCACCCATGATCTTGACCGTAATAAACAGCTACAAAGTGGATGGATCATTGTTAAAGTTAGACAACAATCTACTGTCTACATAAGCCTCAATTTCTCAGTCCCTGATGAAGTTAAAATTTTAATGTATTCTTCTGCAGTGTAATTTTGTGGAGTATGAGTCAGGTGAGCTGAGATATTCCCTGCAGTTAGCATCCCCTTTTACATTATTTGTTCAGGTTGCTGTAGAGGCACGACCAGTGTTTATTTGATACATGGAAATAGCATGGGGGTGGATGATGTCTGTGATGGCTTTTAGCTGTCCTGCTTCCCCCCGCTCTATTACCTGGCAAAGTTATGCGTTTGTTTTGGCGAGTGAGTGTTTCTGTATACAGTACCTTTCACTGGTATTCACCACCCTGTACTTTTTTGCATTTTGTAGTGTTACAGCAGGGGTGGCCAACCTTATCCAGAAAGGGCTGTTGTGTATGCGGGTTTTCACAGCAACTCTCTAATCAGATTACTGTGATTGATTGAAGAGATCTCTCACCTGGGTTTGAACTGCTGACCTAAAGATTACCCGTAAAGCCTGCACACACACTGGCCCTTTGCAGATTAGATTGGCCGCCTCTGTATTACAGCCTCAATCATTTTCATCAAAGTTTAATGTCATGGGTCTTCAAAATATTCCATACAGTAAAAAATACATAGTTACTAACAAACAAAAACAAAGTTGTCATTGAACAAGTATTTACTCTTTTTCCTATAAACCTGCTGGTACAACCAAATGTTACATATTTAGGTATATGAATGGAGTCAACCTGGGTGCAATTTTTTTGGAGAACAAAACAAACAGAATCATAAAAGCCTTGGTGCTATCAAAAGAAGCTTAGGATCATGTTCTGGAAAATATCTAGTCAGTGTTGGGTTATAAAAAATCTGAGCAACCCTCAGAGTATTTAAGTACCTAAGAGTATTTTAAAAAATGGAAAGAATGGAGGCCATTAGTGAGCGACACGTAACATTAACCACGAACAGCCGTCCTCTTAATGCTTTCATCCAACAATGTGGAATTAGAGACAAAGGCTTCTAATTGTGATTTTTTTTTCCCGTGGTAGTGAGGGTAAAATTTTTAACAGAATATTGTAGCGTGTGATCTCAACTCACTATGTTTTGCAAGCGTTTCCTTGTTCCTTACTTTTAATAAACCAAACATTAAGCTTTCCAGTGGTGTGGCTGTTCTTAGGTAACTTTTAAAGTTTACATGAACATTATTTTCCACTCAGATGTCACCCTTAGCCGTTGACACCCTTAGTCACTCTTGGACATTTAATTCACAGGCACAGAGGCTCAGCTACTACTCAGGAAGTTGGTTTTTCTGGAATAGTGGTGAGAAGTGGCGATCAATTGCTGAAAAAAAACATGCAAAATCCCATAAGGAGCATGTGGAAGACACATCAAATATGTGGAAAAAGGTTCCTAAAGATACCATGCCCTCAGTTGTGGTAGCATCATGTAGTAGGGATGCTTTTCATTAACATGGAGTGGATAGAGCAACATACAAGCAGTTCTAGAGGGGCAACCTGTTTCACTCTGCAACAGACCTAAGACTGGGATAGATGATCACCTTCCAGCAGGACGATAACCCTAAATGTGCACCCGAAAGTACACTGGAATGATTTAAAACCAGGGACCTGAATGTCTAAGAATAACCTAGTCAAAGCCCAGAGCTCAGTTCGACTGAAAATCAGTGACATGACTTGATTCATAGGTAGCAATGCTTGATCACCGATATTCCCCATTCTACCTGCGAGGAATTAAGCAATTTCGCCAACGAAAACTGGCATATATTGCAAGATCCAGATGTACAAAGCTGGTAGAGACTTAAACTAAAAGACGTCCACCTTTAATTTCAGAAAAAGGAGGCTCTCCCAAGTATGGACTCAGGGGAAGATGAGTACTTATGCAAGTCACTCTGTTCCTTATTTACCAATATGAGTTGCCTGGTTAAAAACAGGACAGAATGAGGAAGACTGTAGGGTTTATCCAGTGAAAAGAGAAAACTAAAACTGTGACCTTTTTGCTAAAGAATAAAACAGGGACAAAAAAATGGTAAACAAAAAATACAAATAATACTTGCAGTCTTTATTGAGGCTTCTACAGAACAATCCAAACGCCATCTCATTGTACTCCTACAGTGACAATATCTTATTGTGATATTAAGCGTGTAATTACCGTAAATAATTACAAATTTTGCGATGCAATATTAGAAGGGCATTGGAAAGACATACGTTTTGCTACAATTACCTACAATTTCAGGGTACTGGGACAATTGGGATAATCTGATCAAAAAGTAGCGAGTAGAATCACGTTCGAACTGACCGGGGGAGGGCGGTCACAACGAGCCCCTAGACTCGGCCCACGTGATGACGGCACCGACCGGAAGTGCTCCCTTTTATTCGGTTCGTGTAACTGTAAGGAAGTTTGGTTCCTGTCGTGAGACGTGGCCTCCGGAGGAGGTGGTTCCCCCGCAGCTGCCGCATCAGCTTAGCCGCGGCGGAGCACGGAGCTGGATGGCAGGGATAGTCTGGAGCAAAAACCTCTGGATTACAAGTATGGTAAATTAATCTTTTCCCCGTAATGAAGTGTTCAGGATTGCGTTATTTGAATGTTTTTGACTAAGTTAACGCGTGTTTTGTTCAGTAACTTTATATGTTTGCACTGCGTTCTACTGATACAATCCAACGTGTTTCGGATAACTGAATTTATCACTGAAAAATAAGTTTCACAAACTCATCATTATTTAGTATAATCGTCATAAGGAAATAGGTGGTGCATTATGGCAAGACAACTTTAATGTTTGCAGACTGATAATTCACCTATTTAAGGGTAAACTTTGAGGGAAATGACGCTTACATTTATGAACAAACATTTTGCTTTATGATCTTGTAAAGTAGAAAAGTATTGCTAATTAATGCAGAAAACGTTAAAGCGAATTGTTCTGCGCGATATTTAACATAGCCTGCGGGTAATATCGAGGGTTATAGGACTTAACGTCACATGTAAGTACAGGTGTGGCACATTTTTGGAAACTTGGGGACTGCAGTTGTTTGTACCCGTTACCCGCGTCCTAAAACAAACCGCTTCATTTAGTGTTAAGTTCAGTATAAATTTTTTGTAATAATTTAAAAAAATGTTTTTTTTTTAAATAATAATGATGAATTTCTTCTTATTATTATTATTTGTGCACGTGTTGTATCACAACAAACAAACGTGGCAAAGCAGAAGGGTGGGGGTGTTGAGGATACTAGTACCATCTAGGTGCTTAGGGTTAGCGTTCCAGCGGGCTCCCTCTGTACTCAGCATATCACTACCTGAGCAAATCTACAGCAAACGGCCAGAAATGTGATAATGAGTGATAGAGCAGGTGAGACACACAGGTGTCAAACTGTGTCTGTCCAGCTTTACATATTACAGTCCCAGAATGCCTGTTTGACAGACAGGTATTCAAATCCGTCCGTCCACCCATCCGCTCGTTTTCTATACCCCCTTGTCCTATGCAGGGTCATGATGTGGAGGAAAAATCATTTCCATTAAATGTAAAAAATTGCACTCATCATTCTTCAGGGGTTATCTGCAAAATTTCAGTTTGCAAAATTGTTATTTTTAATGCTGATATTGATAAAACATGACATGATCTATGGGCCTAACTCAGTACTATTTTACTTGAGTTAGACAGGAAGGTTCAGTGTTGATCTGAATACAGTTCTCATGTCTCTGTAATCTGAAGTTGAATCTGACTGTTACACGCTCTTCTGTGATTGCAGTGTTCTTTCTGCATCAGCTGGAAGTGCTGGGCATGGTGAAGGAGCCATGAAGCTTCGGGCCTGGAGCCCAGCTTGGGGTATAGCTGTGTTGCTCAGCAGCACTGCCCTTTTTGTCATTTCCACAACGGCGTCTAGCCACCGATCCAACGCCAGGAAGATGTCCCAGGCCACTGTGGTGCAGGCGGTGGCGGGTCCCTGGTGTACCGAGGAGTTGCTGGGTCTACAGGTGCTGTTGGACCTCTTTTCCGGGGAGAGGGGAGATGCTTTTATCTGTTCCCTCATTGGATCTATTGTGGTGGGGCTCAGTGGGATTTTCCCCTTGCTTGTCATCCCGATTGAAGCAGGAGCCGCCTTAAAGACTGAAGGTAAATGATAAAGCTAAGACATGATGCCACATCCAGCACAAGTCGGGGTCTGAGATCTTCACATGACTTTAATGTTAATGAGGTCTTTCTGTGAGCAGTGACAGCTTTGTTAGAGGGGTCAGTGAGGAGTTCGCAAACACCATTGTGAGAAAGAGCCTTGGGCTTAGGAGCCTGTCTTGGTAGAAAACCCGAGAAAGAGGAAGATGTTGGAGAGTTGCAGAAGACTAGAAAGTAGCAGTGAGTGATTCTGGATTGAAATGTCAGCCATGTGAAGAAATTGAGATGATATAAATTGTTAGTGAGTGTCTTTTTAATGTTGTACTTTCTAATTTGAAATGGTAAAGAGTGGGGACGTAGGGGCTGAGTCTCTACTGGAGGGGCAGTGGCAAACTATTCGTGGATTAAAGCCAATAAGTACATTTTTTTTTGGGGGGGGGGGCTAAAGCTACCCTAAAATAGGTTTTATGACGCCCCTGGTAAAGAGTGTTTCTGAAGGTAGTACCATTCAGTGGATGTATGTTTAGTCAGAAAGCTGAAGGTCAGTGTTCTCCTGAGTCTGGTTTACCATTTCTGCTTGCACATTGTAGTGGTGGGCAGATGTGTGCATGTATGTAGGTAGATACAGTAGCATTACTGGCCAGGACAGGAATATTAATACCAGGAACCAAGTCCTTGATAGCATCAGTCAGTGTGAAACACTTCAAATCCTTACGCACAGCCCCCGCTGCAGTCCTGGCTGGTCAGCCGGCTCACTGACTTAGTACCTTTGTGTGAAAACCAATCGTAAATCACAGGGAGCCCCACTGACACGTAAAGCCTTCTCATCCACAGCCACACTCAATGCTGCTCTCACCCAGAGGCACAGTTGATTTTATATCATTATAACCCAACTTCCTGACACACGGTAGCTGCAACCCCTTGACGTATCCACATCAAAGGACAAAACCAATTTTTTGTTGTTGTCATCAACTTGGTAGAAAACACAAAATTGGTTTTGAAAAAGTTTCCACATTGATTCTTATCCTCTCTTCATTAGTAGTACTTACAACAGCAGGCTAAAAAAATTCCTGGGAGCAACATACTACAGTGCCAAGAGTCCGGGATATTTCACTGCAGATCAGTAAATATAAGCAAAGACTTTTAAACCCACCACACTAAGATTTAAAAGGGACCATATGGTGATGAATAAGCTGCAGAATAAGGTCTGCCGTATAGTGACAGTGACATGCCTAACCGCCTTGGCAGAATTTGGTGTAGGTAACAGTTCATATCTCACTTTCGCGTGCGATTCTATTTTGTTTATTCTGACCGCTGACCCGTACGGTTGTGAAACTGGATTTATAACATTTGTCGTCTTGAGGTACAGAATAAGTAGCATATAGTTACTTTTATTATTACTGTATAATTATTATGTACTGCGTTATTATTTTTCTGACTTTCTGACTACAGATTTGACTTAGAGGGTCTAAGTGATCAGGTCTCGTTTGTAACCTGGGGACTGCCAGTATAGGAGATAAATTGAGTATTCACACTGCTGATCAACTTTTAATGCCTTGTAGGTGTCACTTTGTTTTAATCAGCAATCAGTGCTAATTATAGTAGGACCAATTAGAATGATGAAATCAGATATGGTGGGGTAATTGTATGCAGTTGATGCAATCAGGGACTCAAATGTGTGTGACCTCACAAATGGGGATTTGACATTTGCTGGCAGAGGACTTTAAATATTTCAGGAACCTGCTTTTAACTTTCA
This sequence comes from Mormyrops boulengeri, assembly GCA_026781065.1. Lineage (NCBI taxonomy): Eukaryota > Metazoa > Chordata > Actinopteri > Osteoglossiformes > Mormyridae > Mormyrops > Mormyrops boulengeri. Next base: position 2,153,403 of record JAODLD010000008.1, on the reverse strand, counting down.
AGAGGCCTGTTTGACTACATTCAGTGTTTTAAATATATTTTTTTCAAATAAAACTTGAATGCTTTTCAGCCATCTGAGCTTACAGGACGAGTTTGAGTTTGATGGAGAGCAGAATATAGATAAGCAGAAACTTCCAGATCAGCTACATTATGCAGAGCCTGTTAATATTAAACCAGGCCTGCTCTGGGATCAGACAGACAGAGGTTTGCTTGAGGACTTTCAGGCAGTTACTTACTTTCATCCTGATCTCCCGGGATTTATTAAATTTCCTCTTCCAGCAACCTCAGCAGTTATGAAGATCTCTGGATTGTAGGTCAGTGAATGTTTCTGCATACATGATGTGCGGGTGTCCGCTGCAAGTATATCTCCAACCTAAATGCCCAGAGCGGGTATTTCTGCACTCCTGCTGGGAGCTGTTGCCTAACAAAATGCTCTCCTAGTCACTTCCAAATTCCTCAGACATCGCCAGTTCAGAGATAAACCCAGAGGGCAAGTCCCAGCTGAAATGAGCTCCATCAGTGATACTTGACAGATCATGGAAACCATTGTGTTGTAAAGTAGCATTAGAAGAAACCTCACTATTCTGAGAAGGACAAATTTGTCCTGTTCTTCCCAGCACCTTCTTTGTGGCCCATGTTGTCGAGCTTTAGGTTTTATGTGGTAGAAACTAGAATCTTTTTTTTTTTTTTTTTTTTCTCTCCAAACTTTTGTTCTCCCTTTTGATGGTTTTACCTAAAATCAGGCCAAAAGCTCTTGGTGTACATCAGAAGTGGAGGTGACATTTTTTTGTGTTACTGTGAGATACTCTGTCTTTGGCTACAGCTGGCTGCCAGAAACTAAAGCAGCTCTTGAGCTTCGCCGTTGGTGGACTGCTGGGTGACGTCTTCCTCCACCTGCTGCCAGAGGCATGGGCCTATTCCTGCAGCACAGGTGAGCGGCCATCCAGTCTCTCCATCTTGATCTGGTAGATCTGCCCTTCTAGATTCCCTCTCCTCCTTGGCCAGGCTTGCTGTAGCTGTATTTGGTCTTTCCATGTTCTTGGTCATGATTGTGCTCCTCTGTACTCTTGGGAGTTGATCCTGAAGCCCATCTTCAGTATGACACACAATCTCTGCCTTTGAAGCTCAGACAGTCTGTAATTATGTGGCTAGACTTCGACATATTAATTTGACATTCTATTATTTCGTCCATCCATCCATCTTCTATATTCCCAGGAAGCCAGTCCTAGGATACATACTTAAGTTAATCTAAACCACATGTAAATTCACATTTGGACGGTGGGAGGAAACCATATTATTCAAAGTCCCTGTGCAAACGCAGGGAGAACATGCAGTCCCCTGACATAAAGACGGGGTCCTTCCCACTGAGCCACTGTGGCACGATATGTAATTTTTGGCTGATGCTGATTATATATATTTTTCCTAACGATACCAATATCCATAACGGGCTTGCCTCTGAGCCACAATAAATCTTTAGTGAATTTGATGTCGTTGACATTACTTAAAACCCCATGAATGTACAACACAATATAATACAGGCACTGAGACGTTGAGGATGCTGACTTGGGACTCTAAGTGGTAAATGAGCCGATGACATTCCCTGTAGTCCTCTGTGGGAAATGGTTGATCATCCAATCAAGTCATCTCCTTTAATTTAGTAGCTTTGTCTTTATCAGTGAGGCAGCCAGCTTTGAATATTGACGAAATTCTAACCAGAATCAACCAAGATTGACGCATCGGACTGGGGCTTGCGGTTCAGGTATGAGGGTGCTTTTCCACTGCACCAGGGTTCTGGTGCTTATAAAGGCTGGGCAGTGAAAGCTTTGGTCTCATTTGTCCACGCTGATTTCACGATGTTTTCTGAGTTCCTAACTACTCTTTTTTTTTTTTTTTTTTTTTTGGGTAGTGGATGTATGTTGTGTTTGGGAGGAAGATTATTTGCATAACCAATTCACAATAAGCACATTTGCAAGTTACAAAGAAAGTACCCCGGCTGGTTTGGTACTGGTTCCTGGCAGGAAATAGATACTGGAAAGTACCTGGTGCAGTGGACAAGCATCCTAAGTGGATAACACTGCGCAACTAACTTCTAAAATAATGTTTAAGCAGTGTTTTCTGAATTTTGCCTTTAGTTTGATTTGCAAGGTGACCTAAGTATGAGACTGACTGATATAGTAAATATGAGTTTGTGACAAACCAATACGATAGTTTTTTTTATGTTATGGAAATAGTCCCTGGGGCTGTAATGTGCCTTTCTGGCAGGTGGGAGCCATCAGCATCACAAGATCCAGGGCCTGTGGGTCATTGTGGGCATGCTGTCCTTCCTCGTGCTGGAGAAGATGTTCCCAGATGAGGAGAGTCAGGACAAGCCTTCGGTAAGTTCCACAGCACCGTCCCTTGGGGTCCTGGGGTCTCCACACGCATGGCCTTACATTCAGTCAAATAGCACATTAGCCTTTTGATGACCAATTCCTTCCTGAAACCCAGTTTGAATTCTGTATGTGCTGTGTATTCCTTTGTCAGGGTTTGTCAAGCTGAATTTTTTTTGTCTTTTTTTTTTTTTTTGATTGCCCACAGTAGAATTTTATGAGATGTTGTGTCGTCTTTTTATAATATTTTAGAATCCTAGGCTTACTCATACTAACCAGCCAACCACCTTCAAAAAGTCCTGCAGGACAGCTTGGAAAGAATGAGCTCACTTGACCAGTTCATCTGTCTTTTGGTGACTAATGCCTCTTTAACGTGGGATATCATGAGACTGACTCAAGCCTTGTCTGGCTCCTCAGCCAGTTGTACAAAGTTTGACTCCTTCATGCTGGGTTGCTGCTATTTATAGAAGGGGTCTTATTTAGACGTAAATATATATGTATGCTTGGCAGGTACTCCCCTCTGTGAGCTGCTTTCCTGGGCTGGTTTAGTTAGGCCACTCAGCAGCCCAGAAGCCTTTCCGTTTAGTTTGGTACAGACACAGTGTGTGTAAGGAGACGTGCACTGGAGGCTTGCACTGACATGTCTTTGCATAACTATCTTGATCTGCACTGGCACAGATTTATGAAAAATCTGCTTATCGCCTCTGTTCCCTTCGTTTTCATTGGCAAATCGCTTTTTCACGTGGGATTTGCACCACACAATTAGTTTTGATTGTCAAGTCTAGGCACTTTGAAAATCAAGGAGGAAAAGTTTGTTTAGGGAAACTACTCCCTGCCAGTGCGGTTTGTGTCGGCCCTGCCAATAGGAAACCTTCATTCATAGATGGGTTCTGCTTGTATATGTATAAATTTTTACCTCCGCAGCTTCTCAGTGAAGGATTTGTTTAAACAAACTTTAAACCCAGTTAAGTTCTGATCCAGCAGAATATTATTTTTATGGGGGGAAAAAATTCTCCTAATTTCAAGCTACATCTTACACTAGATTATTTACATCTTACTAGGTGAGGCAGAATGAACAGCATATCTGTTTATGTCATGTAACAAAAGGTAAAGGATGCATTCTTAGATGTTGAGACGTTTAATGTTTGTTTAAATATAGCTAGATACAGTACAGGCTTAGTTATTCTTATTTTATGCTAGAGGCATTAATCTTATTCAGGTTTTGTGTTTTATAATGTAGTCACATGGAAAATGTCTTTGTTAATATCATTCTCCTTTTGCTTCACTGAACTGTTTTAATATAATTCACTTCTTTGGATCTATAAGTGGTGCCCCGTGTGAAACAGGGAGTGCGTCTAGTCCTCCCACTGCTTGCGCCAGATGCTCTGCCCAATAGGGCTGCAGACAGCTGGTGAAAACTGGGACCCAGACAGTGACTCCTGGGCTTTTTATAGTTCTGGTCGTGAGGCTGCTCTTACTGCACTTGAGTCTGTTGCTCAGGTTTCACTGCAGTCTTATCTCTGCCGCTGGAGGTATAGTCTCCCAATGTGTTGTGCTTTTCAATAAACATTTGCATTTTAATCAGCTGGTGATTTAACCCATTGCTGTACTAATCACTTGATCCAGTGCCTGTAGTAAGACAAGCTTTTAGCGCAATGGCACACAAGTGAAATTTCTGCGTTGTACATAAAACGGTAAAATTAACCGGTATGATTGTTAGTAACTAAGTGGTATAAGTGATCCGGTCCAGAGACATATTAGCAGACCAACCAGGATTTCGCTCCCTGCAGAAAAATCCAAATGACGCATACAACTGTGATTCATCCCATAATTACGTAGATGGCTTGTTGCTAAGGCAGATAATGAGCAGTTTAATTAGTTCTTGCCCCCCCTCAAGTACAGTTGAAAGTGAGGGTGCCCTGGATCAGGTTCCCCACCCCTGGTCTAATAAATGTAGCTATTTGAATTTTGTTACATTATGTTAACCTTGCCAGCTTCATTTACTTTGAACGTTTACTCTCGGTGGTAAAGGGGCAGTTCACCCCAAAACTCATAAAAAGTTATGTTTTAGGGGAGCTTTAGAGCTATCTAACTACCAAGGTTGCTCTGCCGGGAGATATTGGCCATAGAAATGTCAGTCTTCTCTCATATAATGGGAATGAATGGTATTATTTCTGTGGTGTTTAAAACACCAAAACATACATTTGAAAAGTTCAACAGCAATATGTCTTGCAAAAAATCCTAACCTGGTTACTCAAGATATTGTCGGGGTGCTCGTATAGTCGGTGCGGTGATATTATCGGTGTGTGGAGTTTGGTAGAACAAACTAGTTCCTATGGTAATCTGTGGAGTATCATGAGTAAATGATTTCTAGTAAGAGATGATGCAGGTGAATTTTTCAAATATATTTTTTTAACCAGTTTTATCCAGTCAAAGTCTAACCTATACAGTCTTAGTACCTGTGGAATGTCTATGTGCAGGCTCCCCCCCCCCCCCACACCCCCCGGGCTGAAGGTTAGCAGGAGTTTCCATGCCACTTAAGTGTTTTCCACCACACTTTGGCTAAATATAAAACCAGACAAAAAAGGCACAGGAAGGCTGCTCCCTCGTGGCAGTTAGGCAGGCCTGTGGTCACTGCTTTTCTGAATGAGCCCTTTAAAGAGCAATGGGTGGAGCCGAAACTCTGAGCATGTCTGTGTCCTAAATGCCATTATCTGCTGTTGCACAATAAAAGTAGACAAAAATTAATGCTGCCTGACCATTCTGTTTGCATAAGAAGCCCTTGTAATTTCCACACCTGTGGTTTAATTTATGTGCATAGATTTGCAAAATAGCAGAGTGTTTGTGGTCTTTGCATGTTAAGCAAATTTTGTTTGTGCGCTTACATTGTTTGTGGTTTTAGCATGACGAAGGGGACGAAGGAGAGGTTGTGCATGTGTCCTGCTGGAACAAGCCCCAGGCTTAGTAGTAGTGTCCAGGAATGCTTTTAATCATGACCGTTATCGCTTTTAAAGGCTGACATTTTAACGATATGGACCCATCATTAAAACTTTGTACCAGCAGGTTCGCTAAAAATGTATTGGTTGGTATTTGAAATCATAAGTGCAATATACTGGTGGCTGAACCAGTAAATCTGCCAGTGGAAAATGCTATCTGGTTCTGCTGTTGAAATTCAGAATGCAGGCAATTTCTCAGAGATTGCTTAAGTATAGCAAGTCAGCTGTCGGCCTGAGTGGGTGCTACTATAGGTATAAGAAGCTATTATCAGTGTAGTTATTGAGTAATTTAGTTACACTTAACCACATAAAATAGCTAGGAATCTTATCCATCGAACAGCATCAGCGTCTATGAATGGACCTCGTTTGTGTTCAGATGTGATAGATTGAGATTTTGACAGAGAGAGGGGCCTTTGTCATTTTGTTGGCTTGTAGTTGCATTTGGTCATTATATTTATTTTTATTATTTACTTAAAACGGTGCTATCCATGAATAAAACAAAAACACCAGGAAATGTATCTGCAAAAATCAGAATTGCACAGCATATCCCAAAAAGACTGGCAACAGTAATGCAGCGGTTTACTTTAAAACTCTGGAATACCTACAGTGAAAATGTTAACCAAGTTAATGCCTTGTAACAACATAATTCCATAAAAAAACGGAAACACCACCTCATGGTCGGTATACCATTTTCGTTCATGGTTTTCTTCTTAATTTTACATTCTACCACAAAACTAACTACTTTAAAAGGAGGGTAGCATGCTGAAGTTTATTGAATTGTAGAGAATGATTTTTCCAGAATAAAACTGACTCTAATTGGGCTTCACTTGTTCAATTAAATGTTTGTTAGCATCGTCAGTATATCTGAAGGCCCCAAATCTCTAGGTATCGAACATCTGTGGATCAGTGCAACTATTAGTTTTTTTTCCCACAGATCCATTGAGTACAAATATTGCTCTTGTGGTGACTGTAATGTAACAGATTTTCGGAATTATGTTTATGGTTTACTGTTATTCTTTCTTTTTTTGTAATTGCCTTTAATGAAACATTTATAGCACTCGGTACACCAAAGCTTCTCTCCTTTTGCAGATCTGCTCGTGCTCAAAAGTCAATCTGTATGCTAAGTCCAGCTGTGGGCAGACAATCACTTTGCCGGAAAAGTGTCCCACACACACAAATGGGCACTGTCCCGATGGCCATTCTGCTCTGGATACAAGGGTCACGCCACATCGAAATCCAGAGAAAATAAAGGTGGGGAGAAGAAATGCTTTTTTGAGTCCCAGGCAATATTTATGATTCTCAGGCTTAACAAATGCACTGTAATATATATGCTGAGAATAAAATGAAGGTGATAACTGGCATTGATCAAACTTGGTATTGTGAGAAGGGTCCTGCAGTTATTGAAGCCGTTGCTCTCTGTGATTTTTGGGTCATTTTTCCTTTGCTTTGCTTTGAGAAAGATCGCCATTGCATACGTGTCTTACTTGCCTTATTCTTTCTCCCGCCAGCACGAGCAGATGGTCTAGATCTCCGCACATAACATTCATAAACTTTGTCTGTTTCTGAGTCCAGTTATAAGCACTGCAATGCCGTTTGGGCAGCGCTCTGTTCTGTTCATACATAGAGGTCTTGGCAAGAGTTCCATGGTAGTGTCCCACTCCGGTGTATTTGTGGTCGTGAGGGAAAAAGTTTTAAAACTTTAATGCCTCATGGACTAAAGAATATCTAATTATACTACTCCAGTTTGATGTGAGATGCTTTGCTAGACACAAGATATCTTGCAATATTGATGTTCTATATCTTTATATATACTGATATATATAACTCTTTTTGACAGACAAGTGGATATCTAAACCTCCTGGCCAATTGCATTGACAACTTTACTCATGGGCTGGCAGTCGGGGGAAGTTTCCTGGTCAGCAAAAAAGTAAGTTTGTACTGCAGGAAAAATCAAACGTGCAAAAAAGGTGAACATGGGTCCCATGTTCTGTTTTTGTCAGGACAAGAAATGTTACTAAGAGCCCAGGCCTTATGATATTTGGGATGGCGGTCAGCCTCGCTTGTTTTCTTTAGTGAATATTATCATTATCAGTCATCATCATCAATAATAATAATAACAATGATGACATAATAATAATAATATTAAATGAAAACAATAATTAATAGCTGTGCCTTTTTAGGGCTTTTAGTGGTAATTCGGGAAGTAAAATGGTCACAAACCCAATGTTTTTTTTTTTCATCCTTCAGTGTTTATTCCTTTGTTTTTCTATGAACAGCTTTGTTTACACTTTGTAGGAACATAGAGAAATAAAACTTTCATCTGTCCTTCTTTGATAGATGCAGGCCGTATGAATTCAGGCATGTGTTATCAAGACACTAATTAAAGTTGACATGTCTGCCCACAAACCCTTGTCTTGGCTGGTACAGAAGCAAGGAAAAACATTGTTTTTTTTCTTTATTCGTGTCAGCCCTGTGCCGGCCTGGGAACGCAAGCCCTCATTATTCCTTTGGCCTTGGGTTACTGTTAAGCACGTGGCCGCACAACAAAGAGATTTGAATAATATTCAGTTTCAGCACATACTTGAAGCAGCTGTTGCCATAGTTATGTCACCTTGGCAACATAAAAGATGCGACTGGCCGTAAAACATGGAGCAGATGGGCACTGATATGTGTTTTTTTTCTGTTATCCTGACAGGTCGGTGTCCTGACAACATTTGCCATTCTTCTTCATGAAATTCCTCATGAGGTTCGTAAATACTTGGCCACCTCTGTGTGTAATTGTGTTGACTAATGTGGGGATGCTGCTGGTTCTCAAGTATGCTGTTAATCCTCAGGAGATCTGTCTAAGTTTTATCAGCCCCCCCCCATTAGAAGTGGGGAGTGATTTGGGGCAGAAATGTTGTCAGACAGGGGCAGAAATTGAGCCTGATATCCCCTCCAGGCCTCCGGCCTTTGCTGTAAACACAGCTCTATTTTCTGTCTGCCTTTTCTCCCGGCCGCTCCTTGAGAAACATTAAGACTTGCTGACTTGTAGTGAGTGCAAAGTAGTGCACGCTACCGTTACTGAAAAAAAGCACATCCCTCACAAAGTCCTCTCGATTAATTCCCAAAGTTAACCACTGCTACCATGAATTTATTTCCTGAATTGGTTTTGGTTCTGTCTTCTTATATGTTAATTTTGCCAGAGGCTGTAACTCGAGACAGGATAGGGGCTCATAATTCTCTAATTGTGCTGAGTTGAATTCCTGCCTTTCAGGTGGGGGACTTTGCCATTCTGCTGAGGGCGGGATTTGACCGTTGGAGGGCAGCCAAAATGCAGCTGTCGACGGCTCTAGGGGGGGTTCTGGGAGCTTGTTTTGCCCTCTGTGCTCAGTCTCCCAAAGGAACAGGTGAGACCACAGCAGTCATGCATGACTTTCCATATGGGCTGGGATATGTATTTTTTTCCATCCATCCATTTCCTGAAACCACTTAATCCCAACTGGGGTCATCAGAGCCTATCCCGGGAACAATGGATGCAGGCGGGAACCAACCCTGGGCAGCCGCCAGCGCACCACAGGGCACACACTCACAAATACAGAGCCAATTTAGACTCCCCAATCAACCTATCCTGCATGCTTTTGGACCGTGGGAGGAAACCCACGCGAACACAGTGAGAGTGTGCGAACTCCACTCAGAAAGGTCCCGGGGCCGAACCCAGGACCTTCTTGCCGTGAGGCAGCAGCGCTAACTACTGTGCCACTGCGCTGCCCAATTTTTTTCCATTTTGAATTAAATGCTATTTCTTGATAACAATGCTCTATGTGCTTAAAGGAGAGTACCAACCTAATATTGTTCATCACCCTTTAATGTAAAGTTTCACCAGAACTTGGGCACTTGTGGTCATTGTGATTTCATGGGAATTTTTGTTTCAGAACCTTGCTATGAGATGCTAAATAAATAATGAACAGTCTACATGTTTGTTCTTATTTGTACAAAAAGCTAATGGCAGTCCACGCCTCTGGAAATGGGCCATGTAAACAAAACGGCAGTTAAACCGTTTATTGAAGTAGATTCCTACAAAAGTATTTTGGATATTTCCACATTAAGTAAATTTGTCGCATACAATCTAGAAGTCTGGTCACAATACACAATGTTCAGCTGTTTCCTATATTATATTTCTTAGTCTTCAAAAACTGTATAAATATAGTGTTTTGCCAGGTGTAATTGTGGTGAATTGAACAGAAAATTAAGCCCTGACCCAAAGCTGAAAGCTTTTTGGAGATTTCGTTGGATGTAATCATTTGACACTGCGTACGCTAAAGTTGTACTGTCCTTGCTCCATTAGATTTCTGGATATTTCATCAACAGTTGCTATCCCCTTTTCTTCACTGATGCAGGAAGTTCTACATCCTGGATCCTACCATTTACATCAGGTGGCTTCCTGTACATTGCTTTAGTCAACATAGTGCCAGACCTTCTGGAAGAGTCTAATCCCAGGTAAGTGCATCGCTAAGTCATGATTTTGCACTAGTTTTTGTTTCTGTCTGAAGTTTACTCATCAGTATCTAACAGGGAGCTTCAGATATTTCAAGTTCTGGATTACTCTCCTAAAATTGCATGGATTTTATTGCCAGTCTGCATTTAAATTGTTCATTTGTCATGGAATCTAAGTATTATTCCACCTGACTTTGATTACCCCCACAATAGTGTGTTTAGGTTGCATAAAATATGGTGCAGTGTTACAATTTCCAATAGTAAATTGTTGGAAAACCTGTTTCCTGCTACAACGTTAGAAAGTGCATGTGTTAAAATGTTAGACATGGCCTGTGTCTGACAAAATATTTTGGTAAAAGGCAGCAGTTGAACTTCCCTGGCTGTTTGCCTTAATAAATGTGGAAGAGGTCTAAACACCGGGCAAAGTGTCGGATTTAATATTTAGCAGAAACTATCTAAAATCTTTCACAAAAGCTTATTCTGGGACAAGGAATGCCATGTTTCATCCATTCATTACAAAGTGTAAAATGATACCTTGACACTAGTACGAGAAAGCAGGTGCTTGTTTTGGATTCTCTGAACCCAGTATTTGTGGTTATGAATGAATTCAAGTCAAGCAGGTATATGCCATCTAAGAAGTATAGATTATCGCATACATCACATCACTACTATACTTTGCAGTAGCACAGTGTTATTATTGGAGAAATTATAAACTAATTTCCTGACTGTTGTGGTGCCACTTTTTCTCTGCTAGATGTTTTTTTTTTTTTTCTACCTACAGTGCTTTTGGAAATTGGCTGCAATAAATCCCAAAGGGGGCCCTTTTAGGAGCTATGAGTGATGTCCTGTCTGTCACCTTGCTGATAAGGAAAGACTAGGGCTCGCCATTGCTTGTGTGAGAGTACATTGTGTCCTGTTCTAGTCCTGTCGTCTGCCTCCAGGTGCTCGCTGTTGCAGATCCTGTTACTGTGCTGTGGGATAGCAGTCATGGCTTTCTTGTCCGCTGTGGTGGACTGACACTCTGGGTGTGGTCCCACTGCCGAAAGAGACACCCCCCACCCCACCCACTTCCACACCTTAATGTGTCCATGTGTCCAGTGGAAATGATGTCGCAGGAAGTCAGTTTATTCCTACGCAAAGGTGACTTGGGGCTGCGGCCATTGATGCCATTGCAATGGAAGCGGACAGACAATCGGAGGCTTGCGAGGTCCCGGTTTTTGAACATGCACTCCAATGAGGGACCCATGCCAGAGGTGGACGTTCCGTGAGTGTGTGTGATGCACTCAAAGGAATCCGTGTGCAGCTCATCCAGCCTGCGGCACCACACTCCCCAGGACCACTACTGAAATCAACACTCAAAGATGCGATGTTTGTTTCCCAAAATGTTACACACCAATACTCACAGGTACCACTACGTGGATATGGCTAAATTGAATATTTTCTCCTCAGTCTTGCATACATAACCGCTTTACTTCAAACATCTGTTAACCTTTGCCAATGTACTGATTTAATGTCTCCTTAACTGTTGGATATTGGTCCTTGTTTCACAGTCCTCATTAGCACTGTCAGTTATGTTGTGTTTATTTATATATCCTGTCATATAAGATTTTGTATGTTCAAGCATATTCAGGTGCCTCCTGTTAGATTCTGTGGTATTCAGCTAGCAAACGGCATGTCAGTCTAAGGTCGAATCGTACCTGCTGCTTACAGTGTCACTAGAGAGTTTAGATACACTCAGCAATTTTGTCAATGCACATGACCAAAATTTTCTGTATCTATATTTCTTGAGTGACACTTATTTTGGCTCAGTGTTAACCCCTGGGAAGGTATATATATTAGTTGTGTTTAAAGAAATTCAAAAGCTTTTAATAAAATTAATTACTATAATTTAGTCTTTGTATGTACAGTCCTACTGCGTCATTAACGCTCAAAAAAGACGTTGAAGAATGAAAGGGTTGCTTTCCCTGTATGTAGAACTAGAATATGCTAATCTTATGATACAGCTAAATCCCTATGATCTTCTTTTATTACAGATTTTATTCTTATGTGGGTGTATAACCTTCACTCCCAGAAAACGGTAACTTTTAAGAGCTAGCAATTTTCCCTTTTTTAATTTGCGTGTTTGTGAAATACACATCTGCAATACGCAACACTTAACTCCACATAAGCCTGTGAGATTATTCTTCTGGATAGGTTAGTACTTAAGGACAGCGGTATTTTATGAAACGCTTATTAGTCTGGTTTTTCTGTGATTTCATTTAACATGAGCAGCTGACTTCTGCAGTGCTGCTATGAGTCTTCAGTAATGTAATGGGCTGCTTTTCGAAAATCCCTATTTTGCTTTAAGTACATCTTTCGCCTTATGTGTATCAGTCTGTAAATAAACTCTCTTGTTATACAAATCAAATATTTGCTGCGAGCCATCCGTTTTTTTTTTTCTTTCCCCCGAAGTAGAGCTTGCCCCAAAATGTCTACAAATGACTGGAGTACGGTATGGATTGCTTTGCACTTATTGAACTGTGACACGATCTTCTTGGCTAGAGTACATTGCCATAACAGTTCACTTGTAGGTTCTGCTTACTCAGTGTTCTGTTATGGTGGATTGTACCTTGTATCTAATGCACTAGCTGCTATGCTGAGATTTGTCTGACGATCACACATCACCGCCACCACCTATCCCTCCAAATAAGGATGAAATGCGTGATGAGTTCTCTATTCTTGGAAGTACTTCAGGTACAGTGGGCAATAAGGAGAGTACCAACCTATCACTAATCATGTTAATCACATTTTAATGGAAGTTAACATGCAAATCCCATATCTCATTTTGAAAATTCATCAATATGCTGTAAACATTCAATATACCACCCGACCCTAGTGGGCTGTTTCGTTTCATTGTCCCCCGGAAACATCGCTGGGGCTTTGGCTTGTTTCCATGGTGTTGTGAGTGGATTTGCAGCTTTTTTTGGTTTTACTTTTCGTAGTTTGTGTTTTCTGAATTTGCAGTGTATTGACACATCGGCCACTGTATTTCGGACCTGTGGCAGACTTCCTGAAGGTAATGGGTCATATGCGATATGTCTTAATAAACTAAAAAGGTTGGTAAATATGTTTATTGGAGGCTTCACAACACAAGGTTGGTTATGCTGTTGAATCTTTTACTTTGCCTCTGTCGATTTTCAGTGTTTTTGACTCAAATAATACTTGTGTGTAGGATTCAGCTGAATGTACTTTTGTTCTGTAAAATGCTTGTCTTCATGTACCAAGAAGTTGACTGTACTTACATGATCAGTTTGGACCATGTCATAATTTGTTTACTGCACAACCAATCTCAGCTATTCAAGAACATTCATTTTTCTCAGGGTTCTTGGAAACACTCACTATCTCCCCGATCCACCTCTGTGTATGTCTCATCTCTGTAATCAAAGGCATGTTTTTGTAAGTGGACCTGGCAATATCGCAAATATTACAGTGTGACACAATTTCTATGACTGTTTCTATACAAAATTTAATCAATGCTCACTTGAATCTTCTTTTTCTCTCATGTTGTAATTCGTTTTTGGAGACTTTGGGACGTTATGGCCGTAGGGGGAAAGGATAGTGTATAATGTTTACACAGGTGGGGTGTTTAGTTTGTTTAAGCCTTCTGTAGTGGAATGTGTTTAAACAGAAGCCATCACTATCAGAAAATAATGTCTCTCTTGCAGTCTGTACCGTTAGCCGCAGTCTCCCACGTCCTTACGGCAGCTTGCGGTCTTCTGTCCTGCTGCTGGTCCATCATTTTCAGAGTTTCTACCCTTTTGCAGCTGTTACTTAGGTTCTTCAGATGTAGACTGCAGTTATATTGGCTTTAAAGGTATCCCATCATTACCCTCTTGGTCCATTTTTGTCTGGAGACACACTCGGGGGACTCTTCAATTTAAAAATACTTCTTCATGGGAATAACATCGTATTTTTATGGGAGTATGTCAGCCTCAGATTTTGGAATTGTCCAACAATGGGGTCCAGGGTTAATTTTATTCGCAATTTTTCTTGAGGTCGATCTGAAATTTTTGAGGGTCTCCCTCACTTGCTGTCATTGAACTTGAGCTTTAGTCATATTACTGATCTTGATGAGCGTGATTTGCCGGAGTTTTTTTGGTCCAATTAAGGGTCTGTATCTGGATTTCAACAGCATATGACACATTTTGCCAGAAGCATTCTACAATATCAGTTTTGTATTTGAAATAATGACTTACCACATGTATATAGCGCTTTTCAAGACACCCCAAAACACTTTACAGAACCAGTGGGAAGCCACTTGAACTACCGCCACAGTGTAGCACCCACCTGGATGATGCGACAGCAGCCGGTCTGCGTCAGGACGCTCACCACCCAGTAGATAAGGTTGTAAAGGGGCAGGAGAGAATTCACCAATTATATATAGGGGATGGTTAAGAGGCCAGTTCTGAAAGGGTCACAGTGGGCGATTTTTTTTTGCCCAATTAGGAGTTACCACCCCTTCTCTTTTGAAAGATGCCCAGGGATTTTTTATGATGTCAGATGGTCAGGACTTGTTTTCATCTCGTCCACAGGACGGCACCATTTTTACAGCACAGTGTCTGTTCTGTGGGTGCTTGACCTTTCCAGCTATGCATTGTTGCACCTTGGCCCTAGTTTGCTTCTTTATAAAAGTGTTAAACGTTTCCAGTAATAACAAGTCAGATCTCTTGTATTGCATTTTATTGGCTTGATACATTGCGGCTCTTAAGTTTGTATGCTCGTGGGAACACTGAACAATGAAGCAGCTTAACGCAATCCAGCATGTGGAGGAATGAGCCTTCAAAAACATATGCTCTCTAGACAAAACGTACCTCCAAATAGTGATGTTTGGTTACCAGCTGGTCCTAAATAAGAGCTTCGGGTTATGGATCTGCATAGTAACTCGGTTTAGCGGGCACAGTGGTTGTCAAACTCTGGCACCCTGGATATGCCGCCCTTCTCAATCAAGGTTTGTTATCTCCTGCTAGGTATCATACTCATTCTCCAACATTCTGTTGACCCAGCCCTCCTGTCTCTGCTCCATTCCGGGATTCCAGCCCAGGTTCCATCTGCCGCTCCGTATTACCACCCAGAAATGAATATAAACCGCCTGCTGTCGGCATCGCGGCAGCTTTTGCTCGCTTTCGTTATTCAGCCTGATGTATTTACTGCATGTACTGATTCTTTTGGATTCAGCATTGCATTGCTTAACCCAGTGTTTCCCAACCCAATCCTCTGGGAACTCTGGGTAGTCCACATTTTTGCTCCCTCCCAGCCAATCAGGAACAGGTGCGCTGGGAGCTGAGAGGAAGCAAATACATGGACTGTCCGGGGTGCCCCGAGGACTGGGTTGGGAAACACTGAGTTAACCGATTGCGATTGTTGTTCGTCCCCTTTGGGTTTGCTCGCTTGTTTGTATGTTTCACTTATCTGGTTTTTGACTCTCAACTGTTTCTCTAATCCACGATTGCTACTCTTGCCCTTGGCTTTGGTCTCTCGATGCAGGGAGATAAATTATAGATTTTTTTTTCCATAACAAGCCCACAAACTGAACTTTACTTGGTCTATAATGCCATTCCTTGCTTTGCAATTTCCTCATTCTCTGGTAGTTTGAACGCTGCCAATCATTCAAAATGTCACAAGATGTCTCCTCAGAGAAAAGCAAAGCAGAGTCGGTAATGACAGTGTTGACTATGTATGTGAAGTCATCAGTCTTTCTGGTAATGATTCTGCTCAACATTCACTCAGTCTTTTTGTTTCATCCATTTTTTCACTCAAAATAATGCATACAATGATTAGTGGTAGTCATTGTAGTGGCTGTTCATTGTCTCAACGATCTGTTGCCAGAAATGAGTCCTATAGAAAGGGCAAAGACATAAAATTATTTGGGTGCAGTCTTGACAGGATTGTCAGACCCTGTGGGCGGGATTGCAAACAGAACATGGAAACAGTGGAGAAAAACAAACAAAAGACAGGCATTTCGGTGCAATATGGGAGGAAAACAATTGCAGATTCACTGGTCATCAGGTAATAGAATGGCTAAACTTGACAGCTGTAAATCAGGATGTAGACCTTATACCATCATGTATAATGACAGGGAGCAACAGCTGTGAACTGAATGAATGGGCCCATCACCATAGTTTTGTTTTAAGCTTTGTTGCAGTGAATATTTACATTATACAGTGAAATAATTGTGCTACTCCTCAAGCTAGAAATTTGGAAATGGGTGCAGCACAAGATTTTTACAAGACAATACAGTGCAATGGCACATTAATTTGTACGAAATACTATATAGTGCGAACAATACAACAGTAGAGGAATGGTATGAGAGCTGCTTTAAATCAATGCAATATTGTTTATTTTGAATATTTACATTAAATTCTCAACAATTGTACACAGTTGAGGAATTATTCACAGGGTTTTGGTGTCAGAGTCTCAGGTCGTTTACATTCTAATTTCTCGTGGAAAGAAGCCATCTCTGAAGCGATGTTTCTAGAGCAGTTACCAGAAGGTTGTGGTGTGAAGACGTCATTTTCAGCCCTCTTCTTACAATGGGTGTTGTAAATGGATTGGAGATGTGGAAAGTCAGAGCCAATAATTTGGAAATCCTGGGATGTCAAGTGACCAAACCACGCAGTGATGCATCCTGTCAGGATGCTCTCTGTCGTGCATCAGTAAAAGTCTGCTAGCCGCTTAGTTCCCACTCCAATGCTCCTCAGCCTCCTCAGGAAGAACAGTGTGTCGTGTCTGCCTGAGGATACAGCCTCTGTTGAGAGACTGAGAGGGAGTCTGAGAGCTGGATGCCCAGGAACCTGACACTTCTGACAGTTTTCACCAGTGAACCACTGATATATATTTTTTTTTTAAAAAAAGTTTAGCCCTAAATCTAAATTGCATGGATTCATTCTCGAGACTGTCTTACTGTTGGCTGTAAAGGATTCATACTGCATTACTGCTTGCAAGCTAAATGGCATTTTAACATGGACAATGCAAGTAGCCAGGCTGCCAAAGCAACGAAGGCAATATATGAAAGTGCCAGGGAACCTAATGAATTTTTCATCACAGTGCAGTGATGCTGCCATTCCCCATTATTACGACTGAGAAATGCACTGTAAAACATCCAGTTCAGCAAAAATTTAAAGCCAAAGTAACTGTACTGTACAATAACTGTACAGAATATCTTGCAGGCGGCTGATTCGGGGGGAGCCATTCCAGGCAGCACAGGGCACAAGACTGCGAAACACCCTGGGTGGGATGTAGTAGTAATTCAATCAATACTTCAAATAAACAAACAAAATTCTAAAGTTTATCTCTTGTTTTAATATAACTATCCATCCAACAGACACTTGGATTAGTAAGCATGAATCCCTGAATGATCTCTCTGAAAATGTCACTAATTTCCTTCAGAAATTCAAATGCATGACCAGCCACCCAACCACATCTTCCAACCACTCAGCAGCCAGGGTTACAGAGAGCGGTACACCCTGGACCAGATGCCAGTCCATTGGATACAAACAGACACCACAGGATATTTCGAGACATCAATTACCCTATCTATTAGCCCAGGAAATCCATGTGACCCGGGATACATATGCAAACTTCAAACACAGGGAGGCTGGATTTTAACTCTGGAGGTGTGAGGTAGCAGTGTTAGCCACTGAGCCACTTATATTTGTCAATTTAGAATAACTACTAAATAGGTGTCAAGCTGACACGTTTTATACAGACAACATTGGATCAAAAATGGTTATGTAGCTATTTTTCACTAATTATGTTTTTATTTTTCCACTAAACTAATGGTGTTTAACTGAATATGTGTGAAGTCTATGCTTTTCGCCTTGCCTAAATGATTCCCTGGAGGTAAGAGAGCATTGCATCATCGATCTCGCCTCGCAGCGCTGGTTGCCATCCGTCCCAAATCAATACAGAAAGACGCAGATGGTGTGAAAGGGACAGCATCTGTCCTCAAGTACCACGACAAAAGGATGCTTCTTTGAGGAGCAGCGGGGGCCGACATCTTTGTGGCTGCGAGGTGTGTGAACATGTGAGCGCTGCCCTGGATTTTTTTTTCCTGTCCCACCGCTTCCACCGCAGCCCTCTATCTGGATTCTCCGGTAAACCAGGAAGATGGCTGCCACGAAAGTCCTAACTAGCACTGGTCTCTTCTTGGCGCTTTTTGCGTTGGGATTGCTGACGATCGCCATCTGCACCGACTATTGGTACGAGACGGATGCGCGGAAGCACCGAGAGAGGTGCAAGAATTACGGCAACAAAAGAAACGACCCTGGATACATATATATTTCCAATCACAACCTTCCCCTGCGAATGCCGCAAAAGGACGGTGGTGTAAAGGGGAGCGATGCGCGGCCAGGGAGCCTGTCCCGGTATAAAAGGCACTTCTTGGCAGCTGCATCTGCGATGGAGTCTCACTGCAGCCGGCAGTTCAACTCCACCGTCTCCGGATTGTGGAGAAAGTGTCACCGAGATGGATTTGATCTGGAGACTGACGATCTCATCTATAAAGGTTGGAATTCGTTTGTTTTAAGATCACATTTAAATATTCCCCGTAAATGCAATGAGAAAAAAAAAATACCATGCCCAACAAATATCTATACCCACAGATGTTTCTGTCATGGGTTTACATGTTACTACTGATACCAAGATTTCGCCTATATATTATCGCAACCGGTATATATTCAAGATAGGGATTAAGATCATGCTAATGATGCAAACATGACTAGTAAAGCCGTTTTTAGTTTGCATGCAACTCATTTGCATATAATTTCTACAAATCTTCTGTCTAGGATACGTCTCGGTTGCAATCAAGCGGTAACGTGCTTAAAATATTTTGATGGCAGGATACTGAAAGCAAGATCTTAGCACGAGAGACCAGTTCTTTTCATTTATTTCATAAGAGAGGAGATGAGTGCATCTCTTCAGTGTGCTGAGTTACCTAGATGTCGGTGTCCGACTGGAGCACAAAAGGAGCAGATCGGCTGTGTGAATCACCGCTGTGCCAGTGGGCCTGGGCTATTTACACCAGCGGTGCTGAGATGTGGCCCATCGGGGATGTGGCTGCTTGTCAGGCGGTCGGATCATAGATCATCGATCCTATAGACCCACAATAACTGCAAACAGCACTTCCCAAATACATAAGAATCTGATGCTCACACTTAAGTCCTATTGCTTTTGTGTATATATTTGCATCAGTCTGATAAGTAATATTAGCTCAGTTACAATCATTAGCAGTAACATAACTTCTTCCTACTACTACCACCATTTAACTGGGAAGTTAGTAATTATATATTATATACAGTAATCACCTTTTAAATATCCTTGAAATAAATCAGGAAGTAGGGTCATTTGCAAAAGACACTATAGGTATTTGGAATTTGGTTTACATATTAACCTTTGCATTTCCAGCAGTACAGTAAAATTCCAATTTTGCTTCTAGTGCCTAAAAAGCTTTCAGTAAAACAAGGCTGTGTGGTGGCTGTGGGAAGACATACAATCACCATGGATAACTGGCAAAAAATCACCTACAGCCAAAATAATCTGACATTCTGCTATAGCAAAATAAATCAGTGAATTAAAACCAGCATTCTGTTCAGTCTCTTCCTGCCTAACCTGCAGAGATCTGGTGACGGCAAATGTCCCTGAATATTCATATACGGGGTTCTGCTGGTGATCGTACACAGCGAAAATATGCGAATCCTGTGATTATGCGTAAGTGTGGCGGTATAGAGTCGCCTGGGTCTGGAGAACTGGCTCTTTAGCAGAACCTGCTTTCACTGTTCAGCATATTTATTTGCTTGAGACAATTTAACCATTTCTGAAAACAAAAAAAAACATGTGTTTTCAATTAGCATTTGTCACCAGAGCAACATTTCAGAACACGCCAGAGGCCCCTAGGAACAAAAGAAATGTTTTGAAAAGACAGAGAACACTAAAATAAAATTGGTTATATCTCCCTTAAGTAAGTCATGTGTTGTCCTGTAACCACTGCCCACAATAACAGGTACTTCAGGTAAAACATTAAAAAGTAGAGGTCACCATAAAACATATGAAGAAGGTATCATTAATTTTTTGACTTTGTATCAAGCTAATGGTTAGCACTTTGCTAAATGTAATAATTTTGTCTGTACTGATGATTTTTTGTGGTAACCAGTTACCATGAGGCAAGAGTAGGTAGCTGCTGGGAACCACCAAAAACTAGAGGCCCCATACAAGAGACGAGTTATGTTTATCTATAGTATATAGCATAAAATGATTATTCAAATTATAGCAACATGTCTGTCATTTGATTTTTTAGTGACATACTGAGTTTTCAGTATAGACAAAGTTGCCCCCTGTCCCAGCTGTAATGGACTATTCCTACTTTGAGACTTCTTGCTACCCACTGTCGTTTTCACACTGGTGTCTAGTAGTACCAGTTGTTTCACTGCCAAAGCAGTACCCAAAGTAGTGTAACAAGCAATAAAAACGGTGCAAAGATACAAGACTTACATTCTGTCTCCTGTGTCTTTGATACTATCATGAAGGAGCTGTTGATAAATTGTGAAAAGACTTGGAGACAACAGAATTAAATGAACGGACGCAAAAATTCAAGACTAATCTCAGACTCAGAGATGGAGTAAGGCATAAGCTATCCTAGGCTACTGGCGCTGCAAAGGATAGAACGGTTAAACTTCTTAAATTTAGCGACTGGTGCAATGGGGGGGGGGGGGGGGGGGGGGGGGGGGGGGGGGGGGGGGGGGGGGGGGGGGGGGGGGGGGGGGGGGGGGGG
>JAODLD010000008.1:2098360-2132659 GCA_026781065.1 Mormyrops boulengeri | reverse complement strand
CCAGATCAGCAGATTTTACCATCAACAGTTCCCCCCCCACCCGGATCAATAAATTTTACCACTGACACTCTGCACTTTGACTAGTAGATTATTGATGATCCATTGCTTTTCATTCCCTGTTTTTCCTTCTTTGGCTCCAAAAAATAGCTCGAGTGGCCCACTTAGGGGCCCCCCCACTCATGTCAGCCTTGGGCCCCCAGAGAAGTTAATTAGCTGCTGATTAATATCATGAATCTAATAATATGTACCCCCCCACTGCCTTTGTCTTGAAGTGCTTCAGTTATTATTAGAATACTGTCATAGATGTTCTGCAGACAGTGCAATGAGATACTATTCTTCTGGTGAGTAGGGGAACTGTGGACTGCATTTGACTTCATCCTGGTATTGATGACACCAATCTTGGAATTGTGAACCGGTGAAAGGGAGCAGTATGATTTTGGAATATGGAAACATCGCATTGGAACAGTGTTAACAACATAGGGTAAACAACGTAGGGTTTCATGACCACAGATTCCATGACCATTATATGACCATTCAGAGCAGTCATGGCATCTTGTGGTTGAGTCCCTCAGCATGGTTGCCCCTGTCATTTACACTGTGGGTGCCATAAATTTCTGCTTTATGGAAGCTTATTTATTTATTTATAAGAGCAGAGCTGATTCAGTGTTCTGGATGTTTGGGTTTTTTAAGTGTTTCTTTGTAGTGTTTGTTTATCTTGTTAAGAGTTAATCAATTTCTGTTACTGAACTTCGACTAGTGAACACTGTTCCTCTTTATCCATGCAGCATTTGACCTAAGCTATTGTGATTTTTGGCCGATCTTGCAAATGTTGCCCCATGTTGCTTTGAAAACGCCCCAAAAACAAAGGGCTGATTGGCAGGCATCTTTTACAGGTCCCACATTCTGCACAGTCCTCTGTAGCTTCACTGGTGTTTGTGATTTAGTTACTTCAAATGTAAAGTATGTTTTCACATGTCCTTTCCAGTTATCGTCTGCCTTCGGATCTTTGCCACATGGGATAAGCTGCAGGTCCCCATGGATGGATGGATGGCGGTCCATTGTTCGTTCGTGCAATGATAGAATTGAAAAGTTCATTATATTGAAAGAGTTCATTATAAATTTACAAAGTGATTCCATTTGTTCATATCATTTATTTATGGTGTTTGATCCCCCCCCCCGCCCCCCACACTTGGCAAATTGTACTGGGGGGGGGGGGGGCCCAGGCTCTTAGTATCATAGTTGTACCATAGTTATACCATATAATATGCGTGTTTTATATGTTATAAATGCATTCATGTTATGTTATTCATTCTGATAAAATTCCACTTGCATTTTTAAAAGCTTATTTCAGACTCTGGCTAAAACACGCGTAATAACACATTTTCGCATGGCTTTCTGTAGCTCTTGGTTTTGCTGCTTATCACAGCAGTGAAATTACCCTGCAGTTGTTCCATATTTACATTGCAATAGATGTCATGACTGAAATTATTAGCTGCAAGCTATTAGGTGAAATTCAGTGAATGCGATGAGTGCTACATTGTAGAAGGGAAGAATTTCTTGCAAAGAACAGTTGTTTGACATCCTTGTATGTTTTATGATACAGACTTGATCAGCAGCCTTTTTATGTAAGACTTTTAATTTACTTCCCTGCAACAGCCAAATGGATTCAAGGTTCGCAAGTATAGTTTTTACATCATTTCATTAATGAATTGGTTGCATGTGGGGCAGGAAATCGCAATAACACTATTCAACTTCCTTCCTTCTAACTTTTACATTATAGAAGGAAAACCATCCTATCCATCTTTAAGTAGTATTTCTTGTTCTTCTGTACGTTATTGGGTATCATTTTATTCTTCGATAGCTACATTGTGGTTTTTGGACACCGTTCTTGCTGGTGGTACCTTGACCGCTACCACTGTTGGTGTGATTTGTACCAAAGCTGTATTCTGAATAGAAATAAACACTGCAGAATATAATTTTTCAGTCCAGCTGCATAAGACCATGTGGCCTTTCAGGGTTTAGTTAGCATCGTCCATCCTCTTATAGATACCTATCTGACAGTTTGCGTATTACCAGTGCGTACAGAGGATTGTTCGGATTGAGGGAAAAAACAATTTGGCATCATGCTGATGTGCCATTAAAAGCAGTGGTCAAAGGTCCCCATGGATGGATGGATGAACAAATGCATGGATGGATCAATGTTTGTCCTCCCCCTGTACAACTGTAGTGCCTTTTCCAGACAATAGGGAAGTCCAGTATGTTATAAATTCTGAAAGTGATTCCATTTGTTCATATAATTACTTTATGATGTTTGCCCCCCCCCCCACACACATTTGGCAAACAATGTGGGTGAAGATGTGGGGGTGGGTCTCCAGTGACAAAATTTATTGAGGGCGGCTATGACATACCCTGAGTTAATTAACTGTTAAGAACATTGCTGACGTATGACTGTTGCTTGTGTGTATCCACTGAACAGCAATTGTATCCAGCCTTCTTAGAGAAAGTGGGTGAGGTGCTTGAAAGTCTTTGTCTGTCATGTAACCCTAGGGCCTGCAGGTTGACACCGGTGGTGAGGGAAGCTGTCAAGCTGAAAAAGGAGGCCTTTAGGGCAACGTTTGCACAAGTGTCTCCTTAGACATCTGAAAGGTGCCAACAGGCCAGAAAGACTGCACTGAAGTCAGTCATGCGGGTGAAAGCTCGTGAATGGAATGGGTTTTGAAAAGCCATGCGGAGTACGTGACCCTAATGACGTCTTGGAAAAGTGCTCATGAATCAGGAAAGGGGGAGCAGACCTTGCCTGTTCAGCCGGGGTGGGGATGTGCGGAGGAAATCTGGGAATATTGTTGAGTGGCCAACAGAAAACTTCAAGGAACTCATTAACCTGGTGGATATGCGATGGGCACTTCTGGTGCATCAGAGTTTATCACTGCAGTTGCTGCGGTGGTCAGAGGCTTCTGTAGTGGAAAAGCTGCAGAGATAGATGTAAATCGTTCAGAGATGGATGAATGACGCATCTCATCAATGCTGCATAGTAAAGCACCTCCAGACTAGCGAAGAGGGATAGAGGGGGTTCCGTTTGTTGAACAGAGGGGCACATGGTGTGTGCCAACTTCAAGAGGATTCTGGCTCGGTTGTGGAAGAATTGACCATTTCTTTGCCCTCGCTTGCTTTGTGAATGTTTGTAAGAATATGATAACACAGTGTACAATATGTGTGCTTTGAAGAATCCATGTAAGCACATTCTCTGACATACTGCTATTGTATGCAGTATGAATGCAGTCAAACTTGTATCAGTGTCCTTGGAACAAAATTGAAACCATTATAGAGTGGGTGTTAGCCTCCAGCAAAAGTGTGACTTGTCTCTATTCCCATTTGTGATTTTCATGAATAGGGTATCAATGTGCAGTTGTAGCTGGGAGGCCATTCAGTATGACAGACCAGGAGTGGCACCCCTAGTATTTGAAGATGTTGTGCTTTCCCTGAGAATGAGCTGTGGCTGTGGCTTTGATGAAAGAGGTCTGGTCTGACCTACTCAGCATGCTGCTGCTGTGAGCCTCACCCAGTGGTGTCAGAAGGAGTTTGAATTTGCCCCAGCGGCAGTGTGGGGGGAGGGGGGGGGGTGTTTGTTTATGGAAGGAAGGGGCTCAACCCCCCTATTTACAACGCCCCTGGCCTCACCAGGACTAGGATGATGAGATAACATAATGAGATGAACAACCAAACTAATTGCAAAATAATGTTTTGTATGTACTGTACAGTTATGGATTAAAGGAAGACAAACAAACAGCTAAGTGAAAGAGTGAAATTTATCTCACTGTAAATCTCGTGCTTGTTTTTTCAGGGCTGGTTCACCGTTGCACACCAGTCAAGTACCACTACTCCTCTTCCATTCTTCCCCGGAACCTACCCGTCAACATCACCAAGACAATACGGCAAGATGAGTGGCACGCCCTGCGTGAGTGACCAGCCCGGTAACCGGCCAAGTGCCTCGCTTGTATGTTGGAGCTGGTGCCGACTCGTTTCCACACGGTGCCTTAGAACTGCACCCATCCGGCACTCCCCCTGCCCCACAGCTGCTCCGGCTCCCCCATGGGTCCCATCGACGCTAAGGTCCTCCCTCCGTAGAAGGATAAATATGAGTAACCCTTGGACAGCTACCTTACTAGGAAGCTAGAAGCTCACAAAGCACTACTGGCTTATACTAAATAATGACAGAGCAAGTCTATAAGCACACAGAGCCCCTGAGTTACCTGTTTATTGTATTGTACTACGGTAACTATGCTAAAGAGAGATACTAGGAAGATATATGAATTTTATTTATCCCTCATAGGAAATTAAGGTGCAGACAAGAGCACCTTCAAATCATATCTATTTGTGGTATGGATAGAAAAAGAATTGTCAGGGAACTGGAGAGCGCAAAAACGTGGACTGTCTGGGTGTCCGCAAGGACTGGGTTAAGAAGCACTGGGCTAGAAGATGGACGATGTGTCTCAGTACACTGGACCTCCAAATCAATTTCATAGGCTTTCCTCCCTCATAAAAAATGCATACAGTATAATCGTCCATCCCTTGGTTCCTGCTCTATGTATAGATTTGCTGTTAAATATAAATAAAACTTTCCTAGCTAGATCAATAAGGCTCAATATACTGATTTCGTACTTTCTTCTCGACTTCCTCACCAGACCTGAGGAGAATGACGGCCGGCTTTATCGGCATGGCGGTGGCCATCATCCTGTTTGGATGGATCGTCGGAGTACTGGGCCGCTGTCAGCAGCATGATTTAATGCAGTATGTAGCTGGCCTCCTCTTCCTCATGGGAGGTAAGAACTGCAGGCTCTCGCTTTTGTTTTGGGGCAGAGGGACTCGGGGATCATATATCTTCTTGCTATCCGTGTCAGTCCTCTTTTTCCCCAAGACCTCTCTGAGAGCTTGAATCTGGGTCTTCGTCTGTGCTGTGATGTTTATTTCATGAAAGTAGGGCACTGCTGGAGCACTCACTACTTAAGTTCCTCTAAAACATGAGTCTTCATAAGAAGCGGGAGACTTTTAAGGGTTAATGCATGACAGGTGTGAAATGCCTGGACGCTGCTTATGCTTTTATATTGTGTCGCTGGGATGCATGATTACGACGTTTTTGTCTTATATGTTTGGACCTGAAGATATTATCTTCACATTTATGAGCCAAAAATGCATTTATTCATAAAACTACTTTCCTCCTCCAATGATGAAATTTTTACATTTCGTGTCCTACGTCTGGAATTTTAGTTAAAGAATTAAAGATTATAATAGTGCATTGATTTAACACTGTGATTCGCCAGATTGACACGTGTGGGTACAGGAAATTAATCAACAACCAATCAGATTTGAGAATTCAAAGGAGAAGAACGTACTCCCAGGATTCTGCTGTCTGAGTGAACCTGAGTCAATCTAATGACTACTTATCTTTTTTGGACTTCTGCCATTTATGGGGAGAGTCTATTTACTGAATATACAGTTAATACATTTAGCAAAGTGGACAGCGTTAATGATGTGTTAAATTTAGCTAAATTAAGTATTCACCTCAACACTCAGAGTCAGATGGCTCCAGTGTTAAGGAAAAATGGCAAAACTGAAATTTTAAACATACATCTATGAAAGATCTAACTAAGCTAAGCACATAATCTGAAAGATTAAATATCGCTGAGTCTCCATGATTACTTGGCCTCCTGTTACTATGAGAGTTTGAGTCCCTGATGCCTTTTGGCAGTCAAACCCTGAATGTACTTTTTCCTCAAACATTTCGTGGGGGGTCTACCCTTACTGCTCTGCATCTTCCAGGAGCTAAAACACAAAGAGCAGCTTCAGAATCTGACATCTGACAAGTGGTGGGAGAATCGTAGCTCAGAACGACCGCCTGGTCTGCCGCCAATCACCACGCGTCATCACGCACTCCTTGGTGATGAAGCTGCGTCTCTCATCGATATTTCCAATATATAGACCTTTCTAACGATGCACACACACACACAAATGTATTGTAATCAGCTTCTTGGAGTCATTTTCTGGCAAATTTACTGTTCTCAATATACCTTCCTTATTTGATTCACTCTCTGATATGTGCAAACTCATTTACAAATCAGTGTATTCACACGCCATCATAGGTTAATATGACGAACATCAACATACCTACAGAATGACTGTGTACAATGAAACACAGCAGGGTGACTCATACACAGTGATACTTGTGATATTCTGGAAATAGATATACAGACGAAAAATAAAAACAGCTATGATTAAGTAACCGATGCACACACTGGATAGCATTTTGTAGGTACAGTATAAAACAGTGGGGCGGCTCATATAGGGTGGTATGTGGGACGTCCCAGAAGTCAACAGAGGATGTACCAAATCTTATGAAAAAACCAAATCCCGTGGGGAAAAAATACTTGGGTAGTAAATGCTCACGCAGGATAGTTGCATTACTCCGTAATGTGTGTCAATATAAGGTGCATTAATTTTTTTTTATAATGCTACTTACAAAATGTAGCTCTGTATGTATTGTTTTTTCATTACATTGTATTATAGTATCACTGTAAAAATACTGGGTGTCGCTTTACATTATAATGCACCTTTATAATGCATTTATAATGTATTCATAAACCATTCATAAGAATACTATATATGGTAATAACAAACATTATATTTGTATAATGGTATAATGTTTGTTATTAATACATGACTATAATAGTGTCTTGACAAAGCCAGTTTCAATATTTCAGTTTTAAGATGACATCTTTAAAGGCAACAATTTAAGTACTTTGGTCATGGATTTCACTGCATTTCCTCTCTTAGTTCCTCACCTCATTAATTCACTAAGTACTATGCTGGTATAAGAATGAAGGTTTAGTATAGAATGTCACTGGTGGTAATTGAAAAATATGTAAGTAATAGTTCACGCTTTATTAAAAAAGTGCATAATTTCACTATCTTTTTTCTCTGGCAGGAACATGCTGCATTATCTCCTTGTGTACCTGTGTGGCGGGAATTAACTTTGAACTGTCCCGTTACCCGCGATACATGTATGGAGTACCAGAGGACATCAGCCACGGTTACGGTTGGTCCATGTTCTGTGCCTGGGGTGGGCTGGGCCTCACCCTACTGGCTGGATTCCTCTGTACACTTGCACCATCTCTCAGTGGCCCCCGCACAATGGTTCACAAGGCCAGACAGGAAAATGGCTGTGTGTGACCATCAGTGTAGGCTAGCTCCAAGTAGCATGTGGGTCTGACCTCCCGCCTTCCATCTTTCCATCCTCCAAAATACAAATAAGTTAAAATGAAAGCTGGGAGTCTAAGGTGGACCAGATGTGCACTGCTCCAGAACCATTTTGACTGCAGACCAACAGCATGCTGCTTGACAGGAACTGAACCAGACTGTCAGGTAGTAACTGTGTTTTGAATTCTCTTACAATGGTGCTCTCTATCCCTCATATGATTTTTGCCTCCTGGGATAAAAAAAAAATCAAGAAAACTGTGCAAAACGAACAGAAACTAAATGGACATATTGAGGAAGCACTTGTCTGTGTCTGGGTGAACTGAACTGTGATTGTTACTTGCTCAGACAATGCAGGAAGAAAGAAAGAAAAAATGAGGCTGGTATAACCTTGCAATCATTATGGACCTTAAAATATTATAGTCTAAGGCTATTTATTTGTTTGTTTGTTTATTCGTTTGTCTTATTTGTTTGTTTGTCTAAATAATGAATTAGGAGTTTGAAGCAAACAGGAGAAACACTGAAATAAACTATGATAATTATAGATTGGGTTAAAAAAAAAAAACTCCTCTTTAGAATTCCCAAGATGTGGTTTGTTCACGTGCAGTTCTGCCTAAATGCCTTCCTTGTAGGCCTTGTAGAGGAATTCCTATGATGTAATAAGTATAGGGCCCTTGAATCGTTGGTGGTTTCCTGAAATGAACAAGAACCTTTTTTAGTTTGAAGTATGGCAGTACGAATATCAGTCATGTTGTTGATCCAAAACAGAAGAGGCAGGAAAACGCTATTTCTAGAAATCATGAGTGTGGATATGGAGAGTGGAGCCATATTTAGGTATGTTTACGTGATCATACTCATTTGCCTTTTTCTGTTTACGAAGAGAATGTATCACCATGTGTTTGTGTGTCTGCTCAACTATTTCAAGTGTGAAACATGGCATTGCAGAGGTGAGGTCCCTCCATGCCACATCCCGCACACAGACGCAGGTCTGATGCTTCACCTCTCCTTCTGAATCTGTCTACGGGCCAGAAGAGGGACTTTTAAAGTTACAGTATTGTAGTATATTTTACAAGTAGGTAATAACAGACTTAAATTCAGGGAGATCTTGTAAATAAGAGTGGAGACTCCATTTTTTTGCACATTAGAAAGCACATTTTTCAACATTCTGCTTCAACATTTTTCAATTTCAGAACTGATGACTAGCTTAAAGGACCTTTTGAATACTTGTATTAATAGAAATAGCAAGTTGTGATTTCTAAAGTTTTCACTACCTATGATACTGTGTGTGACTTGTCTCCCATAGTATGCATCGTGTCACATTCCAGCTGTTACCCAGGGGGGGCTTTGTGTGCTCACAGTGATTGATATTATTGGACCACATTTTGAAGGTTGCCAAACATATTCAATCTGCTTAAAAGCCTAAAGCCTGGGTTCCCATCAGTCTGTGTTTTTTCAGCTGGACCATAGTTCAGGCCGACCATTCTCCTGCCTTTCACACAGTAATACCTAGTAGCACACCTGAACACACCTGAACACACCTGAACACAAGTAAGGGATTAGGAAGACGCACATTTCTGTCAGTCCGTTTGTCTTTTGTCTTTTGTGGAGGGACAAAATGCTGTCTTCGTCATTTACTATTGCTCATGGCTGCTCAAGTTTTGCGCGGAGCAAAACTTTTCTGCTGGTCGAGCAAATATAGTCAGAGCACAGTCATAAGCGTGGCATATTTGGACATATCTTCACAGTTGGGTAAAGTGTTATGGGCGATATCAGTTTTGGTTCGCTTTTGCAATGTGGGTGAACTGCTGATCCTGTCGAGAGTGCTGCTGAAAGAAAAACAAAGTGTCTTAAAACAGCAGATGTTACAGATCGCGATCCAAAAAGCCTTTCCGATGCAGTACATAGAAGATAGCAAGACCTGCACTGGAGGGCTAAGGCCGGCTTAGAGGTACTGAACCATGGCGTCAGCACTGGAACTTTGATTCTCTGTGATTAATCGCTGCTGTTACGGAAGGATCCCCACACCGAAAGTGCAATGTACTGTATTGTGGACAGTTAGATTGAAGAAAGGGTCGATGATTATAATAAAATGAGCTGATTAAAAGGGTGTCATATTTGTGTACTACCAAAATAAGGAACACTGTACAACAAAAAATGAAACGAGCTCATTTTAGTGTAAAAGTTAGTTAAGGTGAGTGTACATTGTGAATGTGCTTTCCGTTTGTGAGAAGGAAGAAATGTATTAATACAAGTTATATTTCTCATATCAACAGTTGTTTTTTTTAAAGTATCATCATCTTCACTTTATATTAATTTTTAATGGTGGCATTTGCACTGGTGAAAAAAGGCATTAATCTAGCATGAAATCACGATTCATTCATTTAGTGTATATAGAATTGTGACTTTTTTTTAAATTAAACTTCTATTTAAACATTCAGTGTGTATAAGTTCGTTTTAGCTGCACAATGATACATCCTTGCAATTTAACACCTTACCTTCAACCTCTCCAAACTATAATCGTGATGCGGCTTAAAATGGTACAACAGAGGATGCAACAAATATCAAAGTGTAACCATGAAATGCACGATTCCCCTCCCCTTTGCTGTTTACCTACACAGTGCAATGCTGCCACCTACCGGATCAGAGAGCAATACATATGCAAGAGCTATATGTATTACTGACCCGCATTCCGAGCAGTTTTCTTAAACCAAGCTGGTGACAGTACAAGAATAATTTGAATAAATACTTAAGAAGTATGTTGTTTAATAACATCCATTTTCAACAGTTAAAAATGAGTGTAGTGACTATCCAACATCGTCCACTCCACTTCGAAGGTGGCTAGATCCTGTTGATGATCGCCATGCCAGTAACTATACAAAGTAACTTGAGATCCACATTCATTTAATCTTCGGATCAAGTTCCCATTTAATAGCGATATTATAAAGGTTACAATTATCACAACGTGAGGGTTACTATAGTTTATGGCATATATGCGGTAAAAACCGTATGATATCCTTGCAAACTTACTCCTACGTCCCACCACGTCGTTTTAAGGGTTTTTCTCTCCCCTCTTGCACCCTGACCTGTAGATTACTCAGCCCACACTGCCACCTAGTGTCAACCACCACCACCACAACAAATAACGACTGGCTCCCACAATGAGTGTGATTACTTTTTATGTCTGTTCGAAGTGAAAGGCTCATTGCTTTGTTTTAAGAAGTATATTGTGATAGCAACCGAACAAAGTATGAAGCTGGATAAAAAAATTTAAAAAAACTTCATTAAGACAGCATGTTTTTAGACTGTGGGGGGAAAACGGAGTTCCTGGAAGAAACCCCAGGACAGCATGGGGAGAACATGCAAACTCCACACACACAAACTCCACCCTAGTCACAATATCACACAATCATTATTATATAAACGTTTCTTCAGTTATATATTATATATAAATTTCTTCAAAAATAACACATAGCTTTAGAATATTATCAAGGTCGTAAGTTGTCCTGATCGCACAGGAAATTTATGTATAATTATATAATTTGCTCAATTTGTTTTTTAAGACATTCAAAAGTACTTTAGTTAGAAAGGACAAAAAAAATGAAAACGACATGCTTATTTTCCAGGGTTAATACACCTATAACGTACTGTAACAATAATTACGCTACAAAATTTTGATACTGATTTTTTTATACTATTAGTAGCCAGCAGATGGGAGCAAAGTCTTAAAATTTCCCGTAAAGTCAAACGAGGTGAAAACGAAAACATTTCCTGCAATTTTAGTATTTTTTTTTTAAATGAACAGACGAGCAAATAAATCCGATACAAAGTAACGGTTTTGAGACTTAATGGAAAATTTATGAAAGAAGCAGCACTGACACTCACAATATGAACATTCATGTCTGTATACACTTCATAATATGGATATTAATCATATATGCATAAAATCATGCATATAAATACCCAATGACTTAATGACCAAAACAAATTTTTTAAGGCGTATGGAGACAGCCAGACTATGAAGTAGGTACTCTTAATTAATTTCAAGTGTGAAAGGGAAACTTTCAAAAATGCGGCTACTGTGATCACAAATTCGCATGGAAAATCAAGGGGATAGAAAAATCTGTTTACCAGCGTGTTTTGGGGCATGATCCTTTTATATTTTGGAAAAAACTTTTTGTGGCATAAGGTGACCCTGGTCCTGTTAAAAGGCCGTTACATGACCATGAAGAGCAATCGGACTCAAAGACTCCTACGAGGTGGCTGCCCACACCCTTCAGCTTTCTCCAAATGCAAATGCCTGCATGA
Source organism: Mormyrops boulengeri (assembly GCA_026781065.1). Taxonomy (NCBI): domain Eukaryota; kingdom Metazoa; phylum Chordata; class Actinopteri; order Osteoglossiformes; family Mormyridae; genus Mormyrops; species Mormyrops boulengeri. The sequence continues at coordinate 2,121,106 of JAODLD010000008.1, read as the reverse complement.
AGGAAAAATGGTGAAAGATGACTCATCAGACCGTATTTGTTTTTTCCTTCCCCGTGGGTGCAGATTTTGATCTTTGCACTGCATTATGTGCCTTTGTGTACTCGGTTTGGATATAAGCAGTTTCAACTTCAAGAAAATTTCATACATTTACTAAATTGGCTTTGCAGTGGGGGGTGGCATGGTGGTGCAGTGGTTAGCACTGTTGCCTCACACCTCTGGTACCAGGGTTCAAGTCTTTGCTTGGGTCACGTGAGTGTGGAGTTTGCATGTTCTCCCCATGTCAATGTGGGGTTTCCTCTGGGTACTCTGGTTTCCCCCCACAGTCTAAAGACATGCTGAAATTGCCCATAGGTGTGCATGTGTGAGTGTGCCCTGCGATGGGCTGGCCCCCTATCCTGGGTTGTTCCCTGCCTTGTGCCCATAGCTTTGGCCCCCCTGCAACCCAGAAGGATAAGCGGTATGGATGGATTTTGCAGTGTTTAGCTATCCTGAGGACGCAGGATATCCATTCGCCAGTGGTAGGCTCATGGGAGTTTTACGTACACAAAAGTGTTCTGAGAGCAGAAGGAAAAATGATTGGTTCAGAGAGATAACCAATCAATTTGTAGAGGAGGTGGTTCCAAGCAACTAGAAGAGACGAGACCAGCCAATCAGATGTCTTGGCCACTCTAGTTTCTTGGACCCACTCTCTCTACAATCTGATTGGTTATCTCTCTGAACCAATCGTTTTTCTTTCTGCCCTCAGAACATCTTTACGTGAGTAAAACTCCCAGGAGCCAGTGGCAGGCCAGGAGTGCCAAACACGTGACCTGCAGCAATATCAAAATACATGCACACACATGCTCAGTGACACGCTACAGGCAGGTTTGTTTTTCTAGGAACGCCAGTTAGCATGTCAGCTGCATGTTTTGGGCTTCTGGTAGGAAACTGGAGCCCATGATGTAAAGCCCTGCAACATGGAGAGACTCCACACACATGATGAGCATAGGTGGGACTCAACACCCCCCCACCCCTAACATCACAGGTGTAAAGGTGTAACAGCTCTGCTCAGTGATTGGTGCAAACTCATACCCATCCTTATATTGCTCCTTTATTGACTTCAGTAATGGAGAGAACCTTTAGAGGACCACATATGAATTACGCATAGCAACTGTTTATACGTCAAAAGTTCTACAAGAAAAAATACAGAAATGGAAAATGTTTTGTGTCCATTCACTATTTGTGATCACCGCTGTTCGAAGCCCACCAGATCTCTGCATCCTGAAGCGTAACAGATGTTAGCCACCAAAGGTTACATTTCATAACGTTTCTCAACATTACCAACCCAAGCTATTAGAACAATGCAGCTCAAAACTGTGGACTTGCTTTTGGGTTAATGAACCTTCAATGAGCAGTAGTACAGGGCGCAGATGCCTCACATTGGCCTCTGGTTCCAAAATGTAGCCTGGCCCTGTAACAACACCTGTAAAAGTGTGTCGCCTCGTTTAATCGTGCTCGGGGGAAATGTCACGATGCAGCTCAATTGGGTGTTACCTCAACTACCTGCAATTGGAGCTGAGTCGACAGACCTGTAAATACATGCAATTATAATTCTGTGGAGTCCAGCATTCAGTGTTACCATCTGGTTCCAGGGAAATCCTGCGACTTCACTGCATTCCCCTCTTTTTTTCCCATGAGCTATGGATTGTACATTTAAAATAAGATCAAGAAATGAATTTCTAATTAAAGTGACATTGATATAAACTCCATGTAATATGACTGTGCTATTTTCTCCTCTCACCTTATTACCTCTAGGTTGACATGAGAGCTAGCTATTGTAGAACCCACTTTCCTCCAGTTATTTTGAGATCCCCTTACATAGTGGGAGTGTTCCCCTGGTTTCCTTAATATCAAAAGCCCATGACAAAGTAAAAATAGATTTTTTAAGGAAAAGACCTTGACTATATGGAGGCTTTCAGTTTTTCTGGGCATTACTGAATTCGTGCTTTACTTAAAGCAGTGTTTCCCAATCTGGTCCTCAGGGACCCGCACACAGTCCACATTTTTGCTCCCGGGAGCTGGGAAGGAGCAAAAACCTGCATTCTCTGTTGGTCTCCGAGGACTGCGTTAGGAAACATTGCCTTAAAGCACTGGAGGCAATACCCTTTAATCGTTTTTGAATCTTTGTAAATCTATGAATTTGTTTGGTTTTAAATTTTGAGACACTGAAAAATATGGGGCAAAGTGAAGGGCAACAGCTTACAGCAAAATGCAACCTATTGAACAGCTAATGATCCCGAGTCATCTTGTCTCTTGCCAGCACTTGTCCTATTACTCATTCTAATTAAATTCTCATCGAGGCCCTCATTGTTCTGGAGGCAGTAGTCCTACGACCTGTGAACTTCTCTCCTGTAGTACAAAGCCTCAATTAGATAAAAGATTTGCTAATTATTGTCTTTTATCTTTGCATATAATTAAATCTTTAATGAAGGACCTCTTAATCGATAATTTGGAATGACAAGTTCATAAATAAATTAGTCCTGCCAATGAGCATGTGGCAAGAATCAATGTACAACGTTAAGCGGATCCAGAAAGGAAACGGCAGAAGTCAAACCAACGTGGCATTGTCAATACAGGAGAGGTAGGCCTGGATTTACACCACGAACTGCTTCGCATCTGGCAGCATCTAAAATAAATTTAAATTCATATGCATAAATTATTTACAGCCATGCTACAATATCTTAAAGGGTATTATTAACCAATAATGGCCTTTAAGATATTGCAGTATGGCTGTAAATGAATAAGCAGGGCTTGGTGTGAAGGCAGGGACCCTAACACTGTAAACATGATCCATGCAGATACCCGTTTCATTATGTAAATAATATTTTTTGTATACACGTATTTATTTTGATTTGCCTGTGTAATACATTCTCTTTCTGCCTACTCTGTCAATTATCCTGATAGTCATTTAAATGTCCTTTTCCCCCATGAGGTAATGTTTCTTCGGTGTGTTGTCTGTTGAATAACATTGGATGTTTTTCTTTTTTGTAAATACATATAGATATTAAATTCTAAAAGCAATACCCATTTCCCATCTACACAAAAACTATTACATTGATTCTGCTGAACTCATGCAGCCCTGATGTACAGATGGAATTCCGTTCCTCTTTATTACTTAAAAGAAGCCGGGTGGGCAGAACCGCACAATAGAGATCTTGCCTTGTGTGGCAGTGCAACGGAACCAACAAAATGACACTGTGGATTTGAAGAGACCCCTCCTTTCTCCTTTTGCCAGCTTGCCTTGTTCAGATCTGTTCTCTGGCTGTTCACCCTCATAAGCCTAATACTCAGCCTATAGCTTCAGCTGACTTCAGTGTGACAAATGCATAACTGCCCTTGCTGCAGCGTGCTTATGGACTCCTGCGCTGGACTGAGCTGATTCAGAAGTGGAGTTCTGCACTCCAGTCACTGAGGACGTTAAGAAGTTATTAAACAGTTCCGGGACATAACCATGTATGTATTTGTATGGATGCAGTGAAAATATATCCTACTTCTTTTTCCAAACATCAAAGCATTTCTTACAGAAAACAGTTTTTTTTAGTTCTGCCTAGACCTTTGAAAACAATTATATATTTAAATATTACATATTATGTTTTCAAATATATGACCATTATATATTTTCAATAACACATCCAGTTATCTGCAGTTACTTATTAATTTATTTAGTAGAGTATATACAATGAACCGCAGTGCGTTTGTATGTATTTATGACAGGGTTTAATAATAATGTTTGCTTGAAGTCTGGCCAGTGGGCTAACTTCAGATCCCTTAATGCTTCTGAGACGAGCTGGCAACCTGAGAAACTTGCTAACGAATTCAGCAGCAGTATGCATTTCCATTTTCCTTTTATGAACCTACCTTATGATACATGGTTATTCTAGTCATATGAACCTCTTGCCCTGTTCCAAATTTGGTCTGAGTTGAAGGTAGTGCCCACCCCCCTTAGAAAGGACTTAAGGGTATTAATGGTGTCTTGGGGCAAGGCCAGAAATCCTGAGACCTCTGATAAAAACTTGCCCTGTGCCTTAACCCCCAGACCGCTGGAATGTTACAAGGCTCTTGTCCACGCCTGGACCCACTGAACCATTCAGACATTCCATGCCATTTACTGTACTGCTAATCAATGGAATAGGTTTGGTAGGAACCAAATCAGCCCAGAATCTCCTGCCCCCATAAACACACACAGTACAGCCACAATATTCTTGGTCCCTACCATCCATATCCCAATCTATGCCCTTTCCCCTTTAATGATATCATTCCTCATTGTTTATTTTCAAAATCAGAAGATAAGCTTCTGCTGCAGTTAGCGGTAGCTCACATTTGACCTTTTGAGCTCAGGGTTAAATCTACACAAATACTTCTTATAGTTCTAAAGGACTGAAGACTGGTAAAATGGGACAGAGTTGAGAGAATTCTTTCATTCTTATTCTAACCTTGACCACTGGGTGTCAGTGTTGTCTTAGGATGTAGACAATTTTCTAACGTTATTGGCTGGGCCAGAGGCCTCTAAACACCTTATTCTTTTCTGAAAGAATATAGCAAACACTATTTAAATTCTGTCTGTTTTCTTGAAATGGAAAGCTGTCAACCTGAATGGGTGTGAAAACATTATTAAACTATTAAAGGGGCATCACTTAAAGGATATTGTTACCAATGGATGACACACTGGGGGGGTGGGGGAGAGAAAAAAAGGCAAAGCAAAATTTTTATTTCAGCTTAAAAACTCAGAATAAGAAATAAAATGTTATAATGAATGAGGAAAATCTGCAATACAAGGCTGCCAGATACTGACAGATATTAGTGTAGATCTGTGCAACAATTATAACCCTTTGATAGTCAGTCATGACCAGACGGAGGTTATAATTTTGAGCGTTTCACATAACATAGAAATAATAAATGTTACTGATATTCCTTCTCAGAAATAGAAATAAATCTCATTCAGTCTAGTGTGCTTGTAGACAGATAAGGAATTTTCTAGATTAATAAATGTGTATAATGTGATAATATGTATTGTAGTGGGATATGTAGTAGTAAGGGCAACAAATCCAAAAACGCTATATTTTCAGTCAAACATATTTTGTCAAGAAAGTGAAATTGAAAAGGGGGATTAGTCAACAATATGGTACAAATGGAGATCTAGTAAAAATGCTGCAAAGACAAGAAATATGAGAGAAAACCGGGCACCTGTCACATAAATTTTGAATCATGTCCGCGACACGTAGGGCTGTAGCCAGAATTTTTTAAACTACCCAGGTCAAAAGTGTTATTCCTTCCTAGGTCTGCCCCATAATGGAGACTGAGGACTTGACCTCATTGTCCAGAATAGTATGGGCATGGTGACACGTAATAAATTGATTTACAAAGAACATCCATGTTCAGCTTACACACGATTCACTGGAGTCTCACATGGTACCTCTGTCAGTTCACCCAAAATGTCAGGCTCATAAACTTTGCACTGTTAGGTGTGAATGATGGCCAAGGACGACTAATCTGGCATATAGTCGGGAGGCCGCGCTCTTAAGACTGTGCCCCAGACTCCTCTGAGGAGTGTGTTAGCAGGAGATTCCACCAGGAGAACTGGGGAACCAACAAATATTTTCCAAGAAGAGTCACATACTTGAAGACACCTAAAAGAAAGGGAGGGAGGCTGGAAAGTTTAAATCTCTCGCTTATTTTGGGAATGAGGCAAAAAAACCATCAGGGAACAGGCCCTTGGACTATTTAATAATGCTTTTCTTGAACCAAATTTCAAATAACCCGTCATGTAGAGGCCGAAGGAATAGAAGGTTTTTGCGAAGGTGCATCAGTGATGGGGATATTTGCATACCAAAGTGTCTGCGAAACTGATTCCAAATTCTGAGGGTTTAATTATGATATTTCTCATATATCTTGAGGCAGAGGAGATGCCAAGGCTGCATATTAAACCCGGGAGAAGCACTGAAGCACATGAAGATGATTCCAAGGCCCACCAAGCTGGAGCAGAACCTAAAGGATGCACATGACACCAGCAAGGCAGCGGCCCGAAGCAGAATGAAAATTCGGGGAATACAATGCCTTCAGAATATTTGTCTGTAGGACTGGTTTGCATAATCTTGTAAAACGAAATTCCAAATAAATGTGGCAAACAGTTTCTAAAAACAGTGAAGGAGGAATACCAGGAAAAAGACACAGGATTGGGAAGGATGTTTGTTTTTAGCTGGATTGATGCACCCAACCAGTCATCTTCTCCCCTCCTGTTCCCTGGCTCTGCGTGACCCTGCATTGGATAAGGGGTCATGGAAGATGGATGGATGGACGGATCTGTAAGAGTAGCTATGAGCAGTCCTGTGCATGAGGTTAAACACATTTGTCTAAATTGCTTTTGCCATGATATTTGAAATTCTGCCATAATTTTAAAATAAATAAAAATGTTTTCCTATTTACCAGAACAAACCTTATTTACCAGTTTGAACCATGTATGTGTGTGGATTATTTAACTGCAATATTTTGTGGGTACGTGGGTGGCATGGCGGTTCATGGTTTCAGGGTTAGGGATTCAAATCCTACCTCTGCTGGGTGTATGAACCTTGCAGGGATACCTGTGAAAGTTATAGAAATATAAAAAAAAATACACCTGAATTTTTGGACTCATTTTTAGTGTGGCATGGTACTTCAAGTCAGGGGAATCTGACAAATATAAATCTGTGAATGTTTTATTTTTGTTTCACTTTGCACCAACTATCATGTTTATATCTGTTAACCTGATTATTCCTTATTTTTTTTAACAAAAAGCTATTGCTGTGTTTTTTGTCAGAATCCACTGTTTCAAACTTCCAGTCTTGCAAGTTCCATAGCTTGAGTTTTAAAAACATTTCATAATTAGACTGGACTGAAATTACTGCACACATCCATGACCCCCGCCCCTGCCCCCCTTCCCAGCCCCCATGCCCCATGCGTGAGGGTACAGGCTTCCCCTATCTGTCTGTCCATGCTGCCGGCACCACATCCCAGCACACGTCTCCGGATGCAGCCAGTGACAGCCATAGCCGGGAGGCCCGGCCCCACGTCGCAGACAAGTCATCATGATCCGCCACGGCCAGCCCTCCGAGTGACACGTCCCCGTCACCGGGACTGTATGCCGTGCCACGGAAGAGCTTTGCGCAGAAAACTTTCCCTGACGAGGGTGACAGGCCCGGGCGCAGCTGGGCTCCAGGATGCCTTCAGAGAGGCCCGGTTGGTTGCTAATTTAAACCCCAGCTGTCGCGAGCCGCCAAGGGCATGAGTCTGCATGCAGGTCCCCTGAGTGACAGGGGCGGACCTTCACCGCCGTCCAGCTCCTCTTACGTAACCGCTCAAATACTGTCGCACTCTCACCAACTTTCTTAGTATATTATCACAGGCAATAAGGCTGCACCTGAAGTAATAATATAATAATATTCCTGCTCTGATCTATCAAGTGTGAAAATAGTGGAAATATCAAGTGTTTTCAATATTGTAAAATGCAGATGCTGATAAGGCCAGTATAGTGGTGATACTGCTATTGGTTACTCAGTTTTTTTTCTTAATATTTTAGTATCGTGATAGAAATACTAAACAAAAACCCACATCATATGCATATTCACAGAATTTATACATGAATTTTTGCCGATAATGTATTCAAGTAAAAACAAACAGCAGTATTTCAAAACTTACACCAAAGTGACTGACATAAACTGATATGGAGACGCTGCAGTTCGGGACAGGCGAATGGCGCGAGAAGCCAGTGAAGTGATTTGTAGGTTTATGAAAAACATCCGTTTTAAAAAGGTTGCTCGCGGGAATGGATTTACTGTCGCCCAGGTTACTAGCCCCGCCCAGTCCCATTTACATGACCTGTTCCACTTTAGCCAAGCACCTGCATTATGGGCACCCGAGGTCCTTCGTCATTCTTTATTCCTCGGGATGCTATTATTTATGTGGCAATGAGAACCAGTTTTCAGCTGGTCCCGACCAATTCCGTGCCTGCATTTCCTTGGCAGAGGAGCGGTGTATATCATTGGTTCCCTTATCTAATTTCATTAATGTGATCTTGTGTCTATTCCATGACAGTTTAATGGCTATTATTTGTGGTTCCTTTCAAATAAAGGATCAACCGTAAATTGCACTGCACAGAAATTGAGATATAAATGCCACCCTGCATTACTATATAATATCTATTCTTTTAATTAAATGAAAGCCATTGTGGCATTTATTGGATTGCAAGTTACTTGTTAATGGCAATAAATTGCCAGGCAAAAAAAAATCATTGCTTATTTTACATCAATAATTTGTAGACCTTTTGCTAATGATTATTCATTATTCTCTGGCTTTAGTGCATTAAAGCATGTTGAATATAAAAACCGGAGAGTGCCAGTTGTATTACTGTTGTGGTCAAATGTGGCACTTTACTGAATCAGCGGTAAATAACTCTATTTGGATTTCGCCCCGCTGCTGTATTGATTTTCACGGTGCGGTCGGCGCAAACGCGTTAAGTGCGCGCCGTCTCACGCCATTCACAGACACTGCAGGGCCACGGCACTAGTTTGCTGTGCTGTCCAAAGGTCAATTATAAAGCCGCTTCTGTGAAAACACAAGCTTGGAGAAAATTCGGCTAAAATAGCAGCGAATATCTTTACATAACGTTGGGTCTTTAACTATATTTTGTTGCCGTTTGCACTGAAAATGTGCGTACACACCTTAAAATCGTAATTATGTGTTAAACGTGTTGTCAGTCTGCCGAGGATATTTTGGAAAAAAAAAAAACAGTATCTATGCGTTACCTCGTCTAAACGATAAGGATAAATTTCAATCCGTGTACGATACTGACTCATTCAATACAGGCCAGCTTTTCTCTCTTTTCTAGGGGAGAAACACTGGAAGAGCAGAAGCGATCCGACATGATCTGTGCGCGCCGGGAGGGAACCAGCCGCTCAGTAGCGAAGGCGGCGGTGAGGAGCCTTTGGGGGGCGGCGAGACGCGCTGCTGGCCCCCAGCTTGCTGCCCGCCCTCCCTCTTTCTTACGCTCCGCTCCTGCTGTCAAGGGGCTTTTCGGCTCCGTTTCCAGCGTAAAGCCGCACTTCCGAGGAGCGAAGTGCGGAAAGTCATTTTAATTCACCTTATGAGGGTGAAGGAAGTCCGCAGCCCAATTTAAATACGCTGGCCGTGTTGCATAAAATCACAATAGCGGCCGATCGCATAAAACCAATCCATCAAAAAACATCGTTTTGGCTTTCATTTGAATTAAAAGCCTTAAATGTGCCCATTGCTGTTTGAATAACCTTGAAATCGGAGTAGAGGTTAATGTACTTGGGGGCATTGAATTAAATTTGAGCAATCGCTCTTTTAAGACATTTTCATACATCTTTATGAAAGCGGGAGCTGTTTATTTCAATATGCCGGTGCTTGTAGCAGTGCGTTGTCGGAACCAATGCACCGTCCGACTTTCTCACTATGATTGATCTCATTGCATTACTGCTTCAATTTGTCTAAAGCGGTGCTCCTGGGCTGAATACGTGACAGTTAGTTTTTTATATACATATTTCACTTGCAAAAATCTATGGAAGTAATGGCAATGACCAAGTGCACATATGCAATATTTGTGTAATGAAAGTGAACTGGATGTTAACAGTTGAGATCTGACCGTAACTTGCAACATGTATGCAAAAGTTTATGGTTACTTCAGGCATGGGGGGGGGGGGTCGTGGTGGTGCCTTATGTCATGTCGTAGGCTCAGTCACTCAGTTGCCACTAGCTTGCCACTTGTCGCAAACATGACTGGCGGATGTGTCAAGTGCCCAGCGCCGCGGACGGCTGGCCAGCCGGCAATATGGCCTCAAAGGCAGCGCGGCCTGACAGCCCCCATGGGGGGGGTGGCCTGACAGCCATGCCGTGCAGATGACCTCCCTCAGATGGAACCGGGTGGAAGTTTTGATAGCTGCCCTGGGAGCACGAAGGCAAAAAGAGCGGTCAGCCTTTCCGAACGAATCCTCATCTCGCTGCTCAAATCCATTTCCTGTCTGCCTGAGTCAAGGGTGAAAGGGAGAGTCTTGGGCCAATGGCGACGGCCTTTAGAAGAGGGATGATGGAGTTTGTTCGGGGAGACCGGTCGTGGCCTGACTGGGTGACACTCTCACCGCCCAAGGGGTTGCCTGTCCCTGTCTGGTGTGTCTGGGTGAGTCCCTGTCATCTAGACTCAAGGACTTGTAAATGGCCTTTTCGCTGCCTGGAACATGCAAGAAAATGTCTTTAGACACAAACAGAAATGACCTATAAAACAGCAATATTAGTGTAAAATGTTTAAGGCACTGTATTTACATTATGCAAAACTATGGAAACAGCTGAAAGGTCACAAGACCTAGCCAAGAAAACAGGTACTGGACATTTTACATTTTATTTAGGAATTATTTTATCTTCTATTGGATCATTTTGAAGAGCATCAGATGTATCAAGGAATCAATGAATTGCTTTTGACAACTTAATTTTTGCCCTCAATAATAAATCAGTATAAAATATAATTTCTAAACCCGGTGTGGACTTGTTATGCAACTGTGTGCACGGAGATTTTGGTCTGTTCAAAGGCATTTGTCATCATCCTGGTTTGACTTAATGAAATCACTCTTTAATTTGTTTGTCAGTGTGCTTAGGGACATTACCTATTTGAAAATTGGGAATGACGTGAGGGCACAATGCTGGCATCGTAAGAGTGGTCTTGTAAAATGGCCCTTGTTTTGCTTGCCAGTTATATGATCCTGCTGAACAATTATCGGACCTAATGACTCCCCCAAGATGGCCGCTCCAACCATGGCCTTCTCCAAATGTTAATCTATCAAAATGTAGGGAAAAAAAGTCAATGATGACTCATCAAACAATATTAGTTTTTCCATTGCTCAGGGTTCCAGCTTCCCTCCTCCTTATACAGTACCAGTCTACGTGTCTTGTATTCTGGCCTTGGATATACGTTGTTTTCATTTGGCAGCCTTAAATTCCAATTCTTTGAAGCTCAGAACATACAGTTTTAATTTAGACTGGGTCACAGAGATGCCGATTCACTTCTGTCATAAATTTTGAGGCAGTTTTTGCGCTTTTGTAATATTTAGTAACTGTCCTGCTCATGTACCTATGCGTTTCTGCCGCTAAGCTTTAACTTGCGATCAATCTTTCTGTTTGACACACGCTGTCGGGAATTTTGAGTCTACTTCTCTTGAAATATTAAAAAACTGAGCAGTTTTTTGCAGAACCTGCAAATTGGACACCAAATGTTTTGCCTCTTAGGAATTTGAATTACCCCCAGTTTCTGAAAATTCACATATCAAAGTGATGACTGTCAGACCTCTTTCACAACTGACACACGCCCCGACCTGGTGGTAAACCTCTTATGATTCACTTTTTTAACTGTGTTTATAATTGTGATTTACAGGCAATCCCCGGATTACGAATGTCTGACAACTCGTACTTACAAATGGGCTGCCATTATGCGTATTATATGAGAAATTTGGGAAATATACAATGGCTTGTAATAAACGCAAACACTTCTTTGTGATGCGCATGAAAATGTTGACCGGTCTCAGCAGCTCGTCGGCTTGACATACAATACAGCACCATACGTAGTTACTTTTATTATTACGGTATAATAATTTTTATTATGTATAGGATTATTATTTTTCCAGCTTTAGGGAACCGAAGTTGTTCATAACCTGTAGACTAGCTGTGTTTGCTTTTTTTCATGCGGTGCTTCGGTCATTTAATCCACCCATAGAAGAGCTTGTAGTGAACGCTGGAACGTCGGCAGTGGTTTTGAGGCGGATGGTATCTGCTGAGATATGCCTTGATCTTGGGATCTCTCTGTTTACCAAATGGTCACTTAAACACCTCCACGGCCATGTAAAGACAAAGGGCTTTTCTCCTCCACCTCGTCACCTCCCCCACACGCTCCATCCGGAACATGTTTTCTTTCTTCCCATGCATAAGGTTCTAGCACCGTTGCTGCAACAGTCTCCGTTTTTTCACATTTCACCTGCTCTCGCAGATACTTTTGAGGCTCCAGTGACTGGTGCATCAATGATAAGGCGTCATCTGTCAAGATGAGATGTGAGATTAGCCATGAGCTACAATATAACAAAGAGCATAAGATGATTTTGGTGTGGATAAAAGCATACTTAGTCCCAAATTCCACTTAGACCTGATGATTTGGGCCAACCTGCCAGCTTGTGTTTGGTCTTAAGCGAAAGTCAGATTTGTGAATGTTGTTCTAGACTCCGGTGTAATCCCGCATTATACAGTACCTTTAAATAACATTTGCCTTGCCTCTTTCTACACAAAAGAAACAAATCTCATTAGCCATCTGGGCTTTGTTTTTACAAGGCAATCAATTTCAATAAAAAGAAATTAGATGGCTGCTTTATATATTTGGCAAATAGATAATTGGCCTTACTTAACCCTGACCTTAAAATGACACTTTTCTAAATTATAATCTTCTTAGAATTATTGAAGCATTCAATTAATGAGATTAAATGACATGGCCATGGGACAGATTAGGAATGAAGAACGGCATCTGAAAATGCTCTTCTCTGCTCACAGGATGTGGCAGAATACGAGACGGTGACATGGCCGTTGGAGTCTCCCCTCTCTTAGGCCTCTGTTCGGCCACATGAGATAGAGTGCGGTTTGCTGTTGGATCTTAAGGGGGCAGGGTCTACAAACATTCCTAAGTAGGTGAACCTCAACTGGGAAACACAGTGTCTCTTAAGGTACTGACCCTAGCTGATTCTAGACCTTATTTATGGGGTCTAAATCTTCAGCCCCATATTTTTTGTTTCAGCCCCTCTGAAATATAGTTTTTGTAAAGCCATTTAGTGATTTTTCTTGAATTTTTGTATACACTTTGTACCCCCAGGTTGGCAGACTTTATCCTGGGCATCCCTCCTCCTCTCAGCAAATTTAATCATGGGGGTGTGACGCCCCCCCATAGGTGGTCCTAGACCCAATTTCGATGCTGCTACTCAGTCTTTTTGCCACTCAGTTAGTGTAACTGCAGTGATTTCCCCCTGTTGTGATGTCATGTGCATGCCCTCTAATTCTCCAGGTGACCCCCCCCCCCCCCAAGGGCCAAATCCTAGAATCACCACTGGTACTAAAACCAATACACTCTTGAATCTACATAAAAGCATGTAAAAAGCTGGTTGATTTTTTAACGTAACCATCTGTAGCGTTGCAAAAACTTTTCAGCTGTACCGTGTTTTTCTTTCCGCTAATAAGAATACGTTGGTGATCTACCACTTGTGGGAAGAATAGTGTTAATACATTTATGATTAAAAGTGTCTGTTAACACAGACTTTGGAGAATTATTCGATGAGTCGGCCTGACAGATGGGCGTGAGATCCCTTATCTTCGACTCTGATCCCCCAAATCCATTTATTGCAGTTAAGCATGCTCTCAGATATAATTAGTCTTTAACAATGTCTGTGCAGTTGGCAGCACATGTACCCTGTCAGGAAGACACATCGGGACCCTGCTCTTGCACCCAAGGCATCTGAAACTTTCATAAAGTTATCTCAGGTCTGCGGAGCAGCTTTTAGAAATAATTTATTATATTACACTTCTGCCTTTCTCTTTATATGCACACAGTTAAAAGCATCGGACAATGTTATTATTTTAAAGTTTGCTATTTGCTTTCTCCATACTGTAAAATGCATTGTTGCTCGCCAACACACTGGAAAAAGAGTGTCTTGCTGTTAAGAAATTGACTATTTGTCTCTCAGAGATAGATTCCTTACACTGGAAAATGACTGAACTCTGTTCCCAGGAGCTATCATTACTTTCAGCACCTCTGGGCATAGGCCTGGAAATAATACAATCTCAAGGGCGGTTTATTAAACCTAGGCACAGCGGGTCGGTTTTCACCCTCTAGAAGGAGACTTCCAGTGTGTCTCTTGTCGAGATGGTGGGCTTTGCCACCCACCGTAGGACAGAAGTGTGTGTGTGCGTGTGTGTGTGTGTGTGTGTGTGTAAGAGAGAGAGAGATCCAAGCTCCTGAGGTAAATAATAAAATGGCAGCAAAGTGCAGTTCTTCCCCTGTGTGTGCAGTTTCAGTACTTTCTATCTGTGGCACCTCCTGCCTGCTGAAGACTGAGGTCGTTCGTGACTCTAATTGTGGCAGAGGTAGTCAGGAGGGAGGAAACTACGACTCAAGCAGTGTAAAATGCAGGTTGTAACCTGGTAGAAATCGGAAGGGATCCACCTTAGCATGGCCCTTTAATCTTGGATTAGCGTCGCATAGAGAAGCCTCCAGATGCTATGGAAAGGCACAGGGCCCTAAGGCTTCTTCCAGGTCTCCTTGTGGGGAACAGTGATGTTAAAATACCCGGGCAGGTTGTCGTGACACCATCATCTGTCCAATTCCTGTGTTTTTAAGGAGTAAAACCCTGCTAGGCAACTTTATTTAGAAAGGTAGAAAAAAAGAAATATTTTCATATAAAACATAAATTTTAACTTTTTTTTTTTTTTCCAGGACTCAGCCAGCAGGCATGTCCTGAAGACTATGGACTGTGGCCTCACAGTTGGAATATGTCTGCTGTAGTGATTCTGCAGGAGTGGATGTAAGCTGGAGAGCCCTGTATTTAATCTTTTGATTTCCACAGTTTTGAGAGTTACAATGTGAATCTGGGAGGTTTTAGAATTTAAACTGGGTCTGTCCTGTGAATTTGGGGATGCAGCAGGGTGCAGTGGCTGGTGTGTCTCGTGTGGATAGTAAGAATCTGCCGTGAGCAGGTAAATACTCCCAGAGAATGTTTAAGAATCCATTCATCACTCACAGCCTGTTTCATAATCTGGGGCAGCTTCATTGTTACATTCAATTGCAATTCGTCTTATTTGTATATAGCGCCCTTCACGAAAAGCCCCAAAGCGCTTAATAAAGAGGGTCTTATTTAAACGTTAAGATCATGACTGTGATCTGTGGGGATGTAAACTTAAATGAGATTAACTCGGTTGTTTGGGTTAACAAGGCGATAAAAGTCTGTAGGTCCTACTTCTGTAGCTCCACATTAGTACTGTTTTAATCTCTGACCCTGAACTGCTACCATTTTGTTTAAATATATATTTTTTAACACCGGCCAGATGTTCTTGAGCACTTAGTCAGACATTCACTCATGGGTTAGTATTTGTTTTTTTTTTTCCTTTCCAGTATGATGTAAGTAACACATTGCTGAAGACACTGGTATATTGACTGGCAATGGCCAGACTAGTGTCCCAGTTGTACCTCTGAGAGGTGTCTTATGCAACATGCAAACAAACAAGTCTACTGGCTTGAGCCTTCGGAAGCCTATGAGAGGTAAACAAAATGACTCGTTTGGTGCCTGGCGCATGAGTCAGTGATGCACAGAAGGTGTGCTGGTTTGTTCTATCCCCCTACATGCTGATTATGTGGATATTTCATGAGATAGTGTTCATATGACTTAATAGTACAAAAGCAATGTCCCTATTGGGATACAGATGGCCTCTTTGATAATAGTACTTGGCAATCAGCTAATGATATTTTAAAATAGTGGATATCAGGTTTGGGTAGGATGGTGTTGGTGAGAGAGAGGGTGGGGCCTCTTTTAATTTAAGAAACCGGAGTGCATAAATTATGTTAAACAGGAATATATTTTTGTGCAGGCCCTCTGTGACTGAGATGTGAGATGCCCGAGCTATAGTTTTCAGTTTGATACCACACGTAGATCACTTTTCCATGCATCATGCATTTTAATAGAAGTATTTGCATAATTCTTCTTTGTCTACCTCACCTTGAAGACGTTTTTTTTTTTTTTCCTTCTGTCACATTTGTTCTAATGAGTGTGGGATGCTGGCTGTCGGGCCTGGTGTGAGCGAATTGAAATTTTAAAAATGTTTATGTCTACATTTCGGAAAGAAACATCTAGTCTTCTTACCTGGGGCTATCCAAACTATTGATCCAGGGTGACAAGTATCACATATAATGACATGATGCTAGCATGTCCACTGAGAAGCTGTCTCACCAGCTGGATGGACTGTCAGACAGGGATGCCGGAGTACATTAGCCAAGAGTGCATTCCTCTGTCATGGGGCCTGAACACTAAGCAAAAAAAAAAAACAGCTAGGGAATAAAACAAACAAAGAGGAAAGCGCAGGCTAACCGGGTTCTGACTGACCTGTCAGGCCCTACTCTTGTATATCCTTAGATATAGGACGTAGATCCTTTGTGAGAACACCGTCAGTTACTAGGCCACCAACAACTTCAGTAGCATTCAATAGCTATTTAACATTCAATGGTGAATGTGCCGGAGAACTAGTCCTGTCAGTTGACATTTAATCAGTGATCTGACATCACAGCAGACATAACGTCCCTGTCAGCCCTCTGTAATATTTTTCATTTACCTCTCTCACATTTTGTTTCCTTAGAAATATCTCACCTTAAATTGATTTGAAGTAAAATGGTTATAAGGGCATAATGTATTGATCTTTAATCATGCGTAATATTTAATTTGATATTTTAACTTTCTAAAATTTAATATTTATGGTCAATGGTGTCTTATACATCCAAAATGTAGGGACATTATAAAGTTCTATAATTTTCTTAAGTCTTTAATGTGGATGACAATGGGATAGCTTTAAGTGACATTATTGATGTCAAACAAAAGAGCAGATCTGCTTATTTTATCTTGGTTATTTTTATATTTTTGTTATAATTTATTTATTGGGGGTCGTTTTCATAAAGTCCATTAAGAGGTAATGTTGTTTCTGCCATTAGACCTTCAGTAGCTGAAAGATGGTTTTGTAATCACCAAACTACTATAGTAACCATCCATCTCCATGTCTTCACTCCATTAATCCCTATTAAGGCTTAATATTTGTACTTTTGTGATTGGTCTTTATTTACATGGTTATCCAATAGGATTTTACAGAAACTGAGCCACTTTTGTATTGTCATTGTAACAACTGGTGAATCAGGTCAGTGATTAATAGAGAGTGCAAAGGCAGATGTTCAGAATGCCAGCGGAATGTCCCGACAGTGCTTGAATTTGCCACACCACAGAGACTCCGTTCTTCATTGATGTTGTCCAGTTTTGTAGGGTAGATGCCCAGCATCACAGACACTGATGCATGCCAAGGTCCCAGCTGTTTGTTGATGAGAAGGTTTAGAGGAATATCCAGAGGACAATGCAATCAATAGATTTCTTTCCACTTATCTAATGGGGCCTGACTGGACTCTGGACACTGACAAGTTAATGGACATTTAGGGGTCTGTCTGATGTGCCCTGCACTCTACATCGAGTGAAGCTGTCATGAACTTATGAACTGTGAGTGCCTTGCAGACTAAATGCCGTGGTGTAATATGTCAACATTTAGCTGGACTAGTCGCAATGCTAAGAAATACAACAGGACTTCTTCCTTAAATAAATAATTCAAACATTTGAAAAAGACTGGCTTCCATCAGAAGCCTTTCCAGAAAAACAACATGAATCTGGGTTCTTATTTAATTTATTTCTCACATCATTACTGTCATTTTAAGACCAAATCATTGTAGTAATATTCAGCTTATTGCATGGCTTTTCTGTAAGTTTGTTGCTATATGTAGTACCGGTCAACAGTTTGGACACACCAAACCCACAGGAAGGTTTGTTTGTACTATTATTTTCAAATAATTCTAAAGAAACCAAAATATAAAATAACATTTATGGATTATGCACTGATCAAAAAAGTATTGAACGAAACAAAATAATTTGTTAGGGCGGTGGGGCAGCTCTGTGGGTTGGGATTCAGAAGGTTGCTGGTTCAACTCTGTGGGTCAGCAGAGTGATCCCACCACTGGCCCCGTGAGTATAAGGCCCTTAACCCCAATCGCTCCAGAGAGCAGCTGACCCTACTAGCTCCTCTACGCCAGTTTCATGAGGTGGCCTTCTGGGATGCTTTTCAAGCTGTCTTGAAGGAGGTCCGACATATATGCTGAGCACTTGTTAGGTGCTTATCCTTCACTCGCTAGTCAAACTCCTCCATAACCATTTCTACAGTATTTTGGTCAAGTGGCCAGGTCATGTGATGCGACACTACCACTCTTCTTTGTAGGCGGCTTGGTGTGTCCAAACTTTTGACTGGTTCTGTATATATGGCTTCGTAAAATGCAGTTGCAATATTGTGTACATCCCTTTCAAATCTCCCACGCTTTAAAATGTATGATGCAAGGTCGTAAGCCCTCTGTATAGTACAATGTAAAATCTGAAGAGTGGAATTTCTGTTTATGTTAGAACAGCCCATTAAGTGAACCAACAGGGGGTTTCCCTTCTCGAAAATCCATTAGCAATGGGCCAAAACAGGTGCTAAACTTCCACAGACTTAATTATTATCACTTAATTTCAGAGGTTCAACTGCCTGTAATATTTCACATCTACAATTCAAATGTAGCCATATAGATTTCTGTGGTGAAAAAGTCCCCACTGCTCTTGATGCATTGTACCCTGATGGCATGTACTAATTTTGATATATAATGCCGGATGAATCTCTAATTACATTTTGGCAGGAGTGCTACGGTTACTTTAGCACAGCACTTGATTGTATTTATACTCCAGCTTCCGTTCTAAAGACCCTTTATAATTTAGCTAGTGTGGCAGCAGGAGGGGGGAGAACCTACCCACCCACACACTTCAAGACCCTTTATCTTGGAGATCAGTCGTCTTCATTGACATGTGTTGGCAGGCTGGAAGATAAGGCACAACATCTCATATTTGGCAATTCAAATGTCATTCATGACTGGTAAATTAATTCATAAAAGGTAGAAAGCTGTTTAGGTGTCATGTGGCCAAGTAGGGGCTTCTGAGCATGCTCTGAGTGCACTCTGGGTACGTACCAGCAGCTCTCCTTCACAGACAGGGTGTACATTCCCTGTGTGTGCACAGCACACAGATGGTATTTCCCAGTGTATTCCAGCCTTCCGGAGTAGTCTAACCAAATGTCACTCAATTGTATATTGCTGTGTTATATAAAGCATTGATGTAGTAACAAATATTACCAACGAGTGAAATACCAAATTGCTTAGTTCGTACTTGTCACTGAGCAATTTGGACTTGCTTGCAGCCTGGAATTCCAGGTATCAAATTAAAACTTGTACAGTTGCCAAGACTCTCACCTCTAATGCTGTTGTGGCGTAGGACCGATGTTCCTGAGGGCCAGACTTTAGCCTTACTATCGAGGACTAATATGCCTCCTCCACGCTCTGACGTGACATTATGAAGCTTTCATCTATAATGCATTATAGATACCTTCATAATGCATTACAAAGCATACTTAATTCTTATACTGACCATTATAATGCATTATGAAGGTATCTATAGTGCATTACATTATACATACATTATGAAGTATTATAATCAATACTATAATGCCTTTTGACTGTCAAGAGGAGATGCTGTTATGCTTTATTAATTTTATGCCAACCATTATAATGCATTATGAAGGTATTTGTAATAAATTATAGATGAGATTTTCAAGTAAAGTGCAACCATTACTTCTTTGCACAGGACCCTGGAAGGATGGAAAACATACAGTATTGAAACTTTCTGCTGCCTCTCTTACTCTAAGTAACATGCAAGTTGGTCCTGATCACAGGTGGGTATATGCTGGCATGATTTTTAGAATTCAGTGATTAATTGTTATTGTTGACACACCACAGCACACAACAATGTAATGTGTTCTCTGCATTGAACCCATATGTGACAATGTGTCATAGCAGGGGTGAGCTAATTCAGTGCCCAGGGAGCCATGCTTGGGGACGGTCAGGGATTCGAACCTGCAATCGTTCAATTACAATTTCCCAAACCATTAAGCCACCACTGCCCGCTGGTGAAATGGTAAGAACGTGATTTGTACTTGTGACCTTCTATCCATTAAGCTACACACCGCTTCCAAAAACACTCACATTCCTTCGAGCCGGATTCGAACCAGCGACCTAAGGATCACAGTTCAATCTCTACAGTCCTCCGCTCTACCAACTGAGCTATCGAAGGACATAGTGGCCTATGTGGCATATACCCACCTCTAAATTGTGTACATGGCATATACCCACCTAAAAATTGTCTGAAACACATATCAGTCGGAGGAGAAGTGCGTATACGCAACATTATATGAATACACAACATTATATGAATATGCAACATTATACAAATACGCAACATTATACGAATACACAACATTATATGAATATGCAACATTATACAAATACGCAACATTATACGAATATGCAACATTATACAAATACGCAACATTATACGTAAACACAACATTATACGTAAACACAACATTATACCCATTTACAAGACACCGCTACACTATCGGTCCTGATTCTTTTGTTGATTGACCAATATAACTTTAAACTTAAAGTTGGGCATTTTCCACATGCTAGTGTGACAGGATTCACAAATAGATACATAAATGAAAACAATTTTCCCTTCATATGTATGATAAACTGATACTTTTCATATCCTCCTGAGACCCGGGCCATTCATTTGTGTCCTCTGTAGTGGACATTTTGTTTTTGCATTTTTTCACTGATGTAAGAAAACTTATTTATTCCTGTTGTACACTAAAGAGGACATGCTGTGAAATTAAAAATAAAAATAAATTTGAAAAAATCTAAATTGTAAGATGTTTTATTTCCTCCTCACAAATAACCTGAAATTGAAAGATACTTTTTTTCCTTGGGTCTCAGGAGGATATATACAAGGATCAGCTGACCCCAAGGACGAATAAAAAGCTGGATTCTTTGGGGTTCAGCTGTTTTCATTGTTGTTTGTCCTTGAAAACCAGTCAACAAAATCACATGTGGGGAATGGTAGGGGCCCTTTGTTCCATTTAGTTGATTATTGTGGTTAATTATTATAGGCTTTTGCATAAGGCTTGGGTAGTTAACAAAAGCTAAAAAACTTACATTTGGTCTGATTGTGATTTCCATTCAAACACCTCTCTCCAATGGCAAATTACGGATAAGATCTTTCATCCTCTAAAGCCACTGTAAAATTACAATGAGCAGAGGCCACTGATGGAAATTGTTTAAAGTTGGAACAAATAAAATAACATTTCCAGATGCGCATTGCTGAGCAGATTATCGAGCTTTCAATTATCATTCGAGGCTCATAGAGCTTTAGCCGAGAAGATCCATACGCTATTATGCTATGAAATCTTAGATTAAATGAGAGAGACACCCCAATGACTTTTGAGGACACCATAGTTTAATGAATTGGTTCAGGGTATCTGCAGTGGACACCAGAACAAGTTTGCATTTGGGGTTTATAACAGTGTTGGGTGGATTTGTTGGAGACCCTGTCGTAGGAGTATAATGGGTCCTGCTGAGGGTCTTATGGTTTCACCTTTAGAGGCCAAAAACACATCACATCTCCAGTGGTGATATTTACCTTCTGATTTTCCATCACTGCTCATGTGGAGCTGAGTTAGAAGGATAGAGGGTTGTTCATGTAGACCTCTGTGACCCTTGTGGTCAGGGGAGCAGACCCTCTGTAAGCCCTTGTTAGTCACAACACCCATGTTTTGGGGAAGGGGACTTCAGTACAGTTCAGCATCGGGCAGCCTTACTACAAGGGCAAATTGTTTCCATGGAAACGTATAACAAACGTTTCTTAAAGTGTGCACTTGGTTTTAAGCTATTGGGCAAGCAGACTGGGTTTAATTAAAGGCTTAGGGTCAAGACGGCTGTATCTTTTGCATACTGACCTTATTTGATTCTCACTATTTTGTGACGAGTCTTTTGAAGTAAGTATATTAATTAAACAGTTAGTCGTTGTAGACCTTTCTGTGGTCGTTATGAATAAATATATCCATATTTGATACATTTGGCAGTCCCATTAATTAATTAATGTTCTATAATAGTGTTTCTGTATTAAATATTATGCTTAAATGAACCACTTAACACAGATGTTTTCAACAGATTACAGATAACTGTTTTTGCTTCGTCATTCACTTTATTTTTGTTGTCTTCTGCAAATTGCTTAAATTATATTTACATGATTGCTTAGCTTCACAGTGTTTCATTCCCATTATCTAACAATAGTTACAGGATTGATGTCTACACTGCATTCATTTTCTAATATATTTCTTGATCGTTCCACATCCAATGATAATAAAAAATACAGTACTCTGTCATTCCATATGTTTGAAGCAAATTACTGCCAATTAAAATCACCTTAAATCCAGGTCTTCTGTGCAATATCTGTAGATGTCTCCCTCAAAAAATATTCTACCCAGTGTAGAATTAAAATGAAAAGGAATTAGCACATATTATGACTATAAAATACCACTTGATTAATAACTGCAAATGTGCAATAAAATATAAAAGAAATATAATTATTTGAAACATCAAATAAAGGGAATAAATGCAAAATCTGTTTAAAAAAACAGGGAAATGTATGCATGTTTGATGATGAAATGAAGTGTTTATACCAGTGTTTCCCAATCTAGTCCTTGGGAACCCACAGTCGGTCCATGTTTTTGCTCCCTCCGAGATCCCTGCCAGACCGTCCATGCTTTAAATTTTTTGTTTTATTTTGTGGGAGCTGGGAAGGAGCAAAAATGTGGACTGTATGTGGGTCCCTGAGGACTGTGTTGGGAATCACTGGTTTATAATTTATGGGAATTTTTACTTGCTGCCCTGTCAGACTCGGGAAGTCAGTACCTCTCTGCCAGTCAGAC
>JAODLD010000008.1:2034156-2080109 GCA_026781065.1 Mormyrops boulengeri | reverse complement strand
TGCTGCTCCTGATTGTGCATCGCTCTCTGGCTGTGTGGGGAGGCATCCTTTACCAACATGCCTCAGGAGTGCTGTATGCGACACTCCTGCCATGCCGACCTTACAGACATATTACACGCTAAGGGTAAAGTGGCACATGGTCTACAGAAAAAAAAAAAATCCTATTCACACTGCTGGTGACCAATGACCTGCAGGTGCCTGACAGGTCTGTAGCAAGCCCTCGCGCGCCGGTCAGCACGGAGATGTCCTAGACAAGTCAGACGCAAAAATGATGCCAATTGTGCTTCATCATTGCGAAATGCCCGGTCACAATCTTACCAAGTTTTAAAACAATTTCCTCACTGTCAGACTGCCAGTTGAGTTCTGTCAGATGACTGTGTTTCCGTGGTGGAAAGCTGAGAGAAAGCATTTCAAACCTACCTCTTCCAGCCCGATTCCCCCTCTGAGCTGTGTGGTAAATTAGCGGCCCGCGTTTTGTACAGTACGCCTTCTCTCCTCACCTCCAAAGACGCTCCTGATTACCGCGTTTCCCCGGGCTACGCTAACGAGAGGCCCGCCTGTCCCGCGTATGAATTAGAAAGGAGCCTAATTCCTCATCTCTTCTGGGCGTGTGATTCCTGCCTTAGACAGGCCTGCATTGCCTGTGTTTTCCGTCGGTTTAATGCAAAAATGACACTCCGCAGTTAAACTGTCATCCCACGCTGTCGTTAATATGGCGTGCTACCGTTTCTGCGGTGCAGCCCAATGCGATATCCCCGTGACACTTTGACTGACGCTCCATATATAGTGTTGCTTGTCTAAACGTCAAGGTGGCTGTCTGTAGGGCCCATGTATTGCCACCCAAAGCTGCACACGGATAAAGATAACCTGTGGGGAGGGGGGGGGGGCAGCTTAAAGGAATGTGCCTTCAGCTGCAATATCAGCTTCAGAGATGAGTGAGGTGAAAGCCTGGCCACTTCACATCACAGAGTCCAGAGTCAAAGCGAAATATAGGCTTAGTCATCAGAACTAATATAGCCAAATATAGCATTACCCAGCATCACCCTCTACACGCAGGGACACTGCAAGACAGCCGGAAGGGTGTTTGTTCTAGGGCCGTGGGAGACCATGCTCATGTACCCGATGTACTTAATCTGATTGGCTTCACCAACAGAAGCCAATTTATAACCTGCGAATTGTATAAAATCATAAATCCCTTTGTGTGTAAGTGCTACCAAAGCTACGTAATAACAGTAATAACACCAGCAATTATTACCAAGTAATTGCAGTTAGCCTCTTGTGCTAAAAGTGAGTAAATGTTCCATAGATACACATCCACACCCATTTACAGCTGCTCGGATGGCTGGAAGTCAATGATGAAAAACAAGCTGTTAAGTCATAAAAGGGGAACAGCTACTCCCAGAGCCCACAATACATGAATATCTTCATTCCTTTCCTATTACTGTAATAAACAATGTCATTTCAACTTTGGACCTAACTCTCATTGGCTTAAAGGCTTTTCTTGGCACTGCCTTTGGTCCCTTTGAATAACCTTTGCCAAACTGTAGTATTTTCAGCATGAATAACAATCAGAGGCGGATTTCATTTAAATAAATGGCATGTTATTAGGGGCTCTGAATGCAGGTTCTGGCAGCTTCCTAGTTGATAGCAATATTTATGGATACATGTGCAACATGTGTGTGTTTTTGCCTTGACTAGGGCCAAAACTGCATGGCTGTCCTTTACTGTCTTTTCATTTTTTTCACAGACACCTGACAGCCATGCTGAAATGGATTGATGCATGATTAATGCATGATTAATGCATGCGCTGTATTATATTTTTGGTTCAAGGCATTCTTCGCAAGTCGCATAAACTTGAAAATGCAGCTTCAGTTTAATTATGCGAACTGTAGGCAGCAATGTGACGTGCCTATTGGCTGAGGAGCAGTGCATCCACTTTAATGCTGCACTGGTTTTGTCACATCAAGTCATGGCGCTGTGTTATACTGAACCAACACTGCAGGCCTGCACTGCAACTCCGCTATGTCCAAAGTAGTCATTCGATAATATCTCTGCCTTTATTGTCAGTCTGTATCATGAACTCCACCAATCATGCGATGCGAGATGAAAGCTCAGAAACAAGATTCTTCACGATCTTACTCGCATAGCAGATACTGATTTTTTTAAGCTAAGAAATTTGTAAGAACAGATAATGCACAGTGTTATCAATTAATGCATAATTTATTCATAGTTTGCTTATTTCAGTGTGCCTAAGACTGATTCCATTCAAGCGCATATTAACAGTTCAGCTTTTCCTTTGCTGTGCAGAAGGTGCCTCTGGCTAATTTAGTCAGCACAGTCTAAGATAACTTTCAACATACTGTGAAGTCATTGTATCAATGATAAGGTCAAAATCTAGTTATATAGATAGTGAATATTCATAATTTGTTCCTTTTTTCTGCACCTTTAGTGTAAACAGTAAGGATGGGCCATAGCAGACACACCACACATCTGCAGGGAGACACAGCATGGTTTGCTGATATAAACACAGAAAATTAGGTCTATTGGTTTAGAGAATTCTGCAGCCCGCTGAAAAATTCATCCGCAGTTTATTTTTTTAGATGTTAAGTTTGTTTTTCCCCAGGCAAGGAAAGGATGGATGTCTTTCTGTAGTCCATCTTGGAAGAGGCGAGGGCCACTTCCACTGCCAGATTTGCTTATCTGTTCTCTCTCATTCCTGGCCTCACTCATTTCACGAATTTCCGGATTTACACCTGCTATTATATTCCATCCTGTCATAATGTACTGTAACATTTTAATCATATTGGTCTCATTAAAACGAATCGTTGGTATCGTGTTCTCTTTTAAAGGGTTATGAAATGCGCGTGAAATGTGCCTCTCTTAAGGTCAAATCACACAGTACGACACTATATGAGGGTGAATTATTGATTTTTATTGTTATTACTCTGAAGCTCTATGGCACAGAGGGCCAAAGCATTGAAGAGAACTCCATGTGAAGTCCAGCCTTGAACTTTGCCTTGAGATGACTTTATTAGCACTCCGGTGACTCTCACCTCCTCAAGCATGCATCCACGATACATCTCTGGCAATAATTAACCTGAATATTGACCAAATCTATACCTATAAATTGTTTATTAAGCACTTCAGAATGAGCTAGTCACTTGGTGATTAAGTTGCTAACCCTCAGATACTATCGTTAATTTTGCCTGTCTAACCTAAAACACACTTTCAAATCTATTGTTCATGTTCTACCTGCAGTTTCACCTCTGATGTTCTCAGATCTCAGCATGACAAATAGGAAACTATTAATATTAACAAGTTGGTTAAATGGTATAGTTACTTAAGAAGGGTGGATTTGGTAAACTTCGACTGAGTCAACATCGACCTCTCAACTGGGGGTAGTTAAGATGGCCAGAGAGCTGGTTTACACCAACAGTAATCATCATGCAATAGTTCATTGTCACAAAAAGTTGAATGTGTGATTTGTCAGATAAATTTCAGCAGCCATGCATTCAAGTTTATGGATGGTACTAATTAAATTACTGATTAATCACAATAACTGGCATTCTGTCCACATGCTACCACAGTCTAAGCATGAGGATGCAGGGCAATCTGTTAGAAGATGGATGGATAGATGGATGGATGGATCACAATGGTCAGTGCTAAAAGAAGGCAACATTATATATGATTAGTGGGATGTGCAGTAAAACTACTGCTTGTATTATAATTCAGGTTGAAATTCCAGAGGACAGTTTTCATGGTAGCAGTGAGCAGAAAAACGTAATTTATACTGCTTCATTAAATGTGGATTTGTGCAAATGGGCTTTGAAAACTGTACTGTAAAGAACAATGATCATGGAAAACAAAAGACAGTGAAAAGTAATAATTGGAAAGGTCTACATTTCAGGTTTTGCCGTATTTTTTATAACTGAGTTTAACTGAGAATGCATCTTTACCTGCAATTGAATACTTTTAATGATGGCCAAACATTAACAAAAACAAAAATATCAGAGATCAATTTTTGCAGACTAATCGAACCTATTTATATTTACAGTTTTATTTATGTATTTCTTCAGTCTTTAGTTCATGCCTGGTATGGATTTCAAAGCTCCATTCTCAGATATGAGCATGTCTCTATCACACTGTGGCATAAACAAATCCCAAAAATAGAGGCATTTCGTGAAAGTTGGCGTGGACTTTCTGGAAAATGTCGTCTAGGGGCCATCTCTCTTCAAAGGCACCCAACTGTTTCCGATTTGAAAGAGCCGCGTTGAAATACTCGAGCTGACTACTTATGCACTGTCAGGCGTGGTAAAAGAAGCACACTGGCAGGTGGAAGTGCCAGAGCTGTTCGGCACACATGGCCGATGCCTAGGCTATGGCACGTCAACTTTCACACATTTTCTAGAAAGAGAGGAGAGCGGCGTGAATAAAAAGTGTGTTGTGGGCTTGGGAGAGTGGAATTAATCAAGTAGGAATAAACAGAGGATGAGACTCCCTGACCATTAAACAAAAAAAAAACCCTATTTATGACACTGGCAGTCATGAAACTGAGCAAAAGTGTACTTGATTCATGGTGTGATATACACTAAGTTCTGTCCCTGCACTAAACGCGGTCATATGTCAGCTCCGCTTGATTCCCCTCCTTTTTTTTACCTTTTTAATCTGTGGGAGCCTTCAAAACACTGCAGGATGACTTATGCCCAGACGTACTGACTTCTCTCAACACCCTTACAGGATTTTCTACATGTGTCTCTTTCCCCTTTCCCCTTCCGAATTTATGTCTTTAGTTATTTTGCTCACAGTGATATTTTGCAGTCAACAGAAGAAGAGCTTTGTAAAAACATTTGTCATGAGCAAAATGAAGGAAACAGGCATGGTATCACCCGAGCCACTGCGCTGAAATAACTGCTGCCCACTGGACACTCACTGGCGGCATCGTTAGATGGCTGATTGATAACGGTGGATGGTTAATCCCTGGAAATCCGGACATATTGCCTCTGTGCCCCTCAGCACTTTTCTCCCTTTGTGCCTTTAATGTGAGGTAATGTTTTACGTGCCTAATGCATGGGCCCCGCCAGAATTGCAAGTGAAGCGTGAGAAAATCCTTCATCACTTCACTGGACAAGACAGAAGAGGCAAAGTGGCAAAGCTTCATTTTTTACTATTTTTTTTAAAGGAATGGTGTTTC
Organism: Mormyrops boulengeri; assembly: GCA_026781065.1. NCBI lineage: Eukaryota > Metazoa > Chordata > Actinopteri > Osteoglossiformes > Mormyridae > Mormyrops > Mormyrops boulengeri. The sequence continues at coordinate 2,074,918 of JAODLD010000008.1, read as the reverse complement.
AGATCAACCAGAAGTGACCTGTGGACCCGACGTGGGCATGGAGCCAAGGCAAATAACGAGTGCTGTTGGTATTACATCATTACGATGATGCAACATCACACATAATGAGCAGAGGATTGGTGAAGCACTTCACATGTCGGAATCGAGCCGCATCAGTGGGGCTGATGTGGACAATCTAGGCCTTTGTCAGCTGCATTTTCTGGTCTGCTGCCTTTTCCCTGTCGATCGCAGTCAGCCATCCCGGTTTGCATGGTGATGGGACGGGCCTCAATTTCAGTGTGACCTTGAGCACCGTCTCCCCTCTTGCGTTCTATTAATTAAGTTAGACCCCTTGTAATTCTCGTTTTTTTAATCATTCATTTGAAAACTTGCCAGGTCTTTTTTTTTCTCCTGGGGAACGGTGAAGGAACCTGCAGGATTTACATCTGTGATCAAGGGACCAACAGGATTACTGGGGGCTCTGCAGTGAACAGCTCCACCGATCGCCCCCCCAGATATGCAGCCCTTCAGACAAAAGGCACAGGACTGCACACCTCCTGCAATAAGAGTACACATTAATTCCCTTTGATTATCTGTGCCGGTATTCATTTAGTAGATTGAACCCTACATCTACAACATAATAAGTAGAATATACAGTATGCAGACTACATTTTGTTTTGGCTCCACTGCAGAACTGAATAATAATAATTTCAATGTGCTCCTCTGATTGCCAGGTCATGCATGGTGATTCCCTACTGTTTTATTTGCTCAAGTGATTGTGGTGTCAATCTATTAAAAAATATATGAATACATTTTTTTGGAATCACTATATATATTCTATCTATATTACTTCTAGTTTCACTGAAAGCTAAGTAAAAATATTAATAAACTGATTAATACATTTAGATAGATAGAAACAGTTTTAAAAGGCTTTTGGTGTTGAGCTTAATCAATTCGCGTTTTTTTTTTTTTTTTAATCCAACTATGTTTACATTCAGAAATCCTGCTATTATGGTGAAGTATCTCGTGCTTCCTTTGAAAGGGCAGTTTACTCATGGTGTGAACTGATGTCGCTTGTTCAGGTGCCCAGTTCACTAGCTGGAAATGGAAAGCAAATCACTTCGGCTTATGCGCGGTTCCGGTTGTGATTTCAGCCTACCTGCAGTTCAGCCCTGCCAGTAGTAGGGATTTCTATTTTCAGAATGTACCCGTGACCCACTGTTACTGTAAGTACAGCAGTGGTTCTAGCAGACCACAAAATGCCACATTTTTGCTTACATATAGAACAGCACCAATACTAATTTTATTCACAGGCGTAATGTTTTATGCGCATATTTAATTTACTTATGACATATTTACTTGACGGGCACTAAGCACTTGGAATGATAATAGCTAGCAGGATGGCTAGCTTACCAGTGACATAGCTAAATGCCTTTAAATATTTAGTCCCACGCCGAAACATAATTACCGCTGCATTAGCAACACTTTAAAAAGAATGAATTATATAAACAAATCCTTCTTCCACTATTTAAGCAATTTCCAGTAGCTTTCCAGTTGTCCATGTATTAATCTTGAACTTTAACCCTGTAAATCATGAGATTAAGTCTTAAATTGGTCTAAAGGCTGAAGAACAAATTACTCATTGAGATGGAAATGTATGTTTAATACACAGATTTATGCTCGACATTTTGTGTGAATGTGTGTCACTGTGCCCCTGTACTGAAGAGGTGGTTGTTTGAAGATGAATGGACGAATATATGTTTTATTATAATAAGCTTTTGATGTTATACATATCAGTAAGAGTTGAAGCAACTGGAAATCTGTACAATTTGAGAAAAGCGAGAAATTAATTAATGGGTACATTTCCCATGAAGAATTCACCAAGACACTAGAATGCTAATATAGGAAATTGTGATGTGTGATGGGAGATAAAGGTTTAATGCTATACTATGATGTTTTCCACAGAATGGAGAACCTGTAAGACTCACTCGCATTCATTTTAATGATTAACTTGCATTTGCTCATAATTAGAAAGTCTTTAGAGCACAGCTCAGCACAGGTGCTGCGACTTGTACAGTCTGGTCTTTGACCGAATGGTGGTGAGGACTTCAAAGGGCTGGAAACTCCCCCACTTTACATCGGGCCACGATGGATGTCAAAAAGCCACAACTGGAAATTCTGTCGCTGGTTAACCGTAGCTCTGAAGTGTCAGGTGAGCAGCCCCGTTTTGACCGAGCGATACCCTTGGGCACTGAACCATTCTCCTTGCAGCTCAACTCAAACGCTGCTTCCAAAACCTCCTCCAGCTGCAGTCCGCTGCCAGATGACACGTCTAAACGGTGTCCCCCGGCCAGCTTGGGCAATGGGCGGCCTCTTGTTAGTTTATCCTTTGTAGCTCCTTATTGATTCTTCTAACACAGAACCTTCCAAGCAAGCTACCGATGAACTGCCACATTGTGAAGATGTGGATAGAACCATAATTCATTACCGGTTGAAAATAGAACATCATTGGAAAGATAAGGATAACAATGAGTTTCCATCCTGTGATAAATTACCAGCAGCTGTGTTATTTTCCAGTTCTTATATATGGTTCCTGTTATTGAATTCAGCCCGGGATAAATAAATGGTCTGCCAGGGACCCATTTAAGCCTACTACTCGCGGACTCATTTTCGGCCCAGTTTCAAACGACTCCTGATAACATCTTGAAGTGCTTGAGCGCAGGCCGACATAACATTTGTTTCTGACAAGAACCCGATGTCGTCTTATCAGTTTCCATTGGAGAGGCTGCAGACCTCATAACCTTGGCCCACGCGTCTTGTTCTTCATCCAGTATAAGGCCTGAATCAGTGAAAGGCTTTAGTTCTTGGACTTGACTCCTTCCTACTGAGTTTGATTGTGTGTCTGGATCATAAATCTGAGCTCCCTGAATGATATACCATTGTCTTTATATGTGGTATTGATTAGCTGACTGCAATGATCGTCCTTGAAGTTGACCAGAAACGTCTTCTTCCTGCTTCAGACATACTGTACGCTCTATGAAGTGTTGCCAATGAGGTTATAAAAAACCAACTCGATTTTTGTGGGTTTGGTGTAATTTACACAAAATTTTCATTTTTGGACAAATGTGCTACAGTACATTGCTACAATGAAAACTCCCAAGGCAGACAACCTATCTAGAGTAATTAGTTCACCAGCTGTATGTAACAGGGTGACCCAGCAGAACCTTTCACAATGTCACACCTCCGCTCTAATGAAAGCCTTGTTCTCCAAAGCTCTTTGTGAGCACCAAACAGCCGCTGGCCGCCCATGTCCGTAAGTGGCTTTGTATGGGCTGACCCCGCTGACTTACCCTATCCCCGATAACAGACAGATATTAGCAATAACACATTAGCGCTTTTGTAATTGCCATCGAATGTCTCACTGCCATGACCTCCAGACAGTAATCCCGTAGTTGTGGATTCCGCAGCTCGATTGCCATAAGATGGTGACTTTGCCACATCTGTGCGGCATTTTCAGCACGTCACCAATCTTTAAGGTTTTATTGTTCAATTATGCATATATGCACGCTCCATGTGTGTATTACATTGAACATATATACTTGGTGCAAGTTTATATATATATATATACACACCTCCTGCCAGCCCAGTCTACCTCCTGGCAGCCCAGCTCGTCCTCCTCCCAGCTCTGCCCACCTCCACCCAGCTCTGCCCACCTCCTCCCAGCTTTGCCCGCCTCCTTCCAGGTCTGCCAGAACACTCACAGCTCTGCCCACCTTCTCCCAGCTCTGTCCGCCTCCTCCCAGCTTTGCCCACCCACTCCCAGTTCTGCCTGCCCACTCCCAGTTCTGCCCGACTCCTCCCAACTTTGCCCGCCACTCCCAGTTCGGCCTGCCCACTCCCAGTTCTGCTTGCCTCCTCCCAGCTCTGCCTGCCCACTCCCAGATCTTCCTGCCTCCTCCCAGCTTTACCTGCCTACTCCCAGCCTTGCCCACCTACTCCCAGCCTTGCCCACCTACTCCCAGCACTGCCCGCCCACTCCCAGCATTGCCCGCCCACACGTACACAGTATCCATACCAAGCCAGCATGGAGGGAACCTTGCAGACAATCCGATCCCATTTCCACAGTGTATCACAACCATTCCCTTGCTTATTTCATTTGGACTGCTGCCAGGAGGAGAATGAGCTGGAGGTGGAGTCTAGGAGGAGTGAAACCCCTAGACATTGAGATGATAAGGGCTGGGGAGGCTGCAAAGCCTTGGCACTGCACCTAGAACAGTGTACAGCAGTGGCTGAGAGCACAGGGTAAAAACTGAGTATGACAGTGAAAACTGTGAAAATAGGCACTGCACCCTGCCCCTGTATTTACATTTATGTATTCTGCACGAACTTTATAACTATAAGTTTTCATAGGAAATTATTCATCTAATTTATAATTAGCAGGGCTTGCCTATTGTCAGGAATATGTCTGCACATGTCAGGCTAATTATAATTTCTTAGAGCTGGTATGAATTACAGACCAGCTCTAAGCAGATAAGTATTTAATTACAAGTCACAGATGTGTTAATAAACACAATTACAATCTTTCATTCAGCTAAACAAAATGGTACCTGCCTGATTTCAGTATTTCTATATTACGACTTTTTTATATTATAGCTATCTTGATCTTGGTGGATGATTTTTATTTACGTTTTCCCAGAAAATAGTGTACATGTTGGAAACTTACTTGGATTCAGTAAGGAGTGCAGAAAGGCTGCAGGACTGTTTGGCTTAATTTTCCTTGTCAGTTTTGAAAACAAAAGGATCGATACATGTGCTTAAGAGAGTGTGTTTATGCACCGGGTCGACTATGACGACGGGGCCAGTTCAAGTAAGTCGGGGGCATTATCTCAATTGGTTTTGCTCTCTGGAACACAGGCCCTTGTTGATCTATTAAAGTAAGTAAAACGCCATGCATTTCGAACCAGGAAACAGTGAGCAAGAGTGCTGTGCCCTTGAGAGCGAGTTTGCCTTTCTTGGCAGTGGGCGCTCACGTGGCGCAAAAGCCTGTTTGCTGGAAAGGGTACAGAAGAATGAGAATGATTCTGCACATTACCACTGTACCATGGCCGTGCTGCGGAAATTCAGCTCTGCCATAAACAGGCACAGAAGCCTCTGCAAATGCATCCAGTAGGATCCCCCCGGGGGGGTCATTGAAAAAACATAAAGAGCGTGGATTAGTTACACTTTCCTGCTCCACTGGTTCCACCAGTGTAACCCTTTAGGTATCTGCCCCATGAACTCCCCACATCCCATCCTACAGAGTGCTGGGGTGCGAAAATGGCTTGCAAAATGGGTTTACTCGCGGGAGACATCCACGGGTGTGATTTTAGGGCTCACGACAAAAGCATGGTGCCCATATTAGCAGTCGGAGGGCATTTGTGCACCGCTAACGGGAGAGGGATATGTGGATGTCTTCCGGTAAGGTAGCTCCACTGATCTGAACTGACAGCCCAAACACCCCACAGAGCTCCGTGAGATTCACGCCATCATTGGAAGTGACAGAGGAGATTAAATGTGTAATCCTGCCAGGCCTTTCGGGAGCAGTTCGGCAGCCAGCCTTTAATTGATATGCATACAGTTTCGGTAATTCATTTAGGTCTTAATGTACTCAACCTCACAGTTTTTAAGCACCGTGTTGAGTTGAGACTGGAGTGTTTGTGTGGAGATGCGCAGGACAGGTCTTGGGGCAACGCTGCACTGGTGCCAAAAGTGTGGGCAACTCGTCAGGCATCAGCACTAGGGTTGCAAAGGGGAGGATAATTTCCAGAAACTTTCCATGGGAAGTTAAGTTGGGGAATTTTGGAAATATTGAACTCCGTATGAGCTGTCGGATATGGCAAAGAAAGCGATCTGTATGAATAATACAACATAAAATAAAACTTATAAGCAGTGCGATTTGATGCAGATGCTTATTTTGGGATGTTTTTATGTATACAAAATTACTCACAAGCACTTGGTTACACGATATCACTATTAGTGCCATAAAGATGTTTTTCTTTCAACTACATTAGTTCCCACTTTATAGGCTAACCTGCATTTTTGCAACTTTCCAAGTTTCCATTTATTCCCTTATACTCCTGTTAATTCCCATATTTTCCTGTTAATTCCTATATGTTACCGTGAATTCCCATGGAAAGTTACCATCTTTGAAAATTCCCAGAATTTTGCAACCCTAATCAGCACCAGCCTTCTGCTGCCCTGCTCAGATGAGAGACTCCATTTCCCAAGGAGAGATAGCGTCCTCTCCATCATGTACCATTAGGCACACTTTGCCAGAATTACAAAAACAAAAGCAAACCAAAGCCGTCCATTCTTGGGAAATTCTTTTCTGGACACTGCACTCCAGTCAGTATCCAATACCAATAGACAACCCAGGATTTAAGCACTGGGAAATTCTCTGTGGCCCAGTGTTTGAAAATGACCAGGCAGCGGAACATAATTTATACAAGGTTTTTGTTGTCATATCTTGAAATCGTTCTAAATATTTATTTTATAATGTTTGTTTTGATTATGTGAAAAGGAAATACATACAAACGCTCCTCAATACGCTCCTCTACGAACGTTCAACTTACGAACTTTCAGACATACGAATGCAGAGGATCTTTAAGTCCAAATTGTGTTCACTGGGCTCCCGTTTCCTGTCCGCAACATCAAATTTTTACTTCTGTGCTCCAGTTCTGCCTAGTACGACTTCTGCCCACTACTCCTGCCGCGCAGCAGTGCAGCATGCATACTCCCGGCATCCTAGTTCTTTGTACTTGCGTATGCCCTTAAAATGATGGCGAATAACGACTTACGAACATTTCAAGTTGCGAACGGCCGTTCAGAACGTATCTCGTTCGTTGGTAGAGGAGCGTCTGTACAAACAGTAAATGATGCTAAAGCAACATTTTAGCATGAAACAACATGTATGTGAACCAGTGAGAGCATTTAAAGCATCATCACGTTCCATACAGAAGCAGAAAGGAGAGAACAACAACAACAACATATTGATGACAGACATGCTGTATACTGTATTTCTGCTGAGACAGCAGGACCTAAAATAGGGGCTCTGTCTCAATAGGATAAAAAATAACCAAGAGGAAAAGTATGATAGGCTGGAGCTAAATAGCCACCGGGATTTCTATAAGATAGCTATATTAGCCTACAGTGGAACCTTCTGCATTTTTAGAAGCTTGTTGTAACATTGTCACTATCAACTGGTGTGTAGCCTAGAAAGCTCAAACAGAATGCAAGCACACTTTTTTAACATCAGCCTACAAAAAGCTTATAACCAGCTACAAGAAAATCTGTATAAAATGAAGAAGGGTTGGTAACACTTCACTTAAAGCTGCAATCTATAATGCACTATAGATACCTGCATAATGCATTATAATGGTTAGTATAAGCATTAAGGATGCTTTGTACTGCATTATGAAGGCATCTATAGTGCATTATAGATGAGAGTAAAGCATTCATTCATAAAGAATTCATTATGCATAATAAACATGGATATAATGTGTTATGCCTGTTTATAAATACTTATAGGCATGTATATAATGCTTTATAATGTGTTATGAATGTGTTCGTAGCTTCATATCAGCATAGCATCTGTTAAAAATGTTACTGAAAGGTTTATTATAGAAATTGAACCTCCCAGAAAGGCACAGTAGGAATAGACAGTGATACATTTCCCACCATTAGCTGTTACTTGTTTATGCCTCAGTAGTAGGAGGATTTTGTTCCTGGAATTACCATTAAATGATTATATAGTTTTTTTTAATTTTTAAAAATGAGTTTATTAATTTCCTTCTCTTTGAGCACAGAAGGGTATGGTAAACCAAACTACTGGCATAAACACTATCATAATTTTAATTACCCCAGGGGTGGTGCACGCTGGCTGACCCTGCACTGTGACCCACAATCGTGCTCTCACCCGTATATGTGTCTGTGTGTCTCACGGTGAGCAAGACGGGGTGGGTGAAAAAGACAATATCCCCATGGGAATGAAAAAAAGAATCACTGTTCTGATCTGTTCTATTACATGCTCATCTTTTCTGCATGTTTTCTTTAAATAGTACACAGCAGTGTTTTCCCACTGTGGTCCTCGGGACCCACAGACAGCCTACAGCTCCCAGGAGCTGGCTGGAGCAAAGGCGTGGACCGGCTGTGGGTCCCCGAGGACCGGACTGGGACACACTGGTATAGAGACCTGATCTAGAACATGAGCTAAGTTATAGAACAGTGCTCTTCAAATCTGGCCCTCGATTCCAAATCCAGGCCTTGTTTTCAGTTCCCCCAGGCAGTTAGTTAAATAATTACTGATTCTGATTGGCCACTGGCTTCACACCTTGGCTCACAGGTAAAGGAAGGCTGGAAAATCAGCAGGGCTCGAACCTTGAGGACCGTGATTTGAATAACCCTGTTATAGAAGAACTTGAATGAACAGTGCCAGTCCAGGAACCGACCCACATAGAGCATGTCATCCATATATGTACTCTGGACAAGGTCACAGGGGACAGGCAGCATGGGATATACAGAGTGGGTCATGCTAGATGAGACATCAGTCTATCACAGGGGAACACTACATGGCCTTAGATTGCATGAAGGTCCCCATGTAATATAAGAGGAACATGCAAGCTCTGCACGCAGATGGGAGGCAACAGTACTACCCATTAGCCCACCGCCTTGCCCAGAACATACTGTGAAGATACACGTAATCCCAAAAGGCCGACATTCGCAATACTGCATAACGGGGACATTGCGAAAAGTCACACACGCGTTTCGTGGACAAGTGAAGCAGAGTACAGAATCTGCTGCGCACAGTGTTTGACATAGATCACCAAAAGCACGCCATCCTGCTGAAAAGAAACCAGGTTTAAGCCCAGTCATGGTTAACTACAGCGATGAGATGACTACATCACCCGCAATGTCGTATTCTTGCGTCAAACACAGAGACAGGCACAGGAATTCATCCGGCAGGTTACAATAAGTTATGCCATGACACACTCCGACATTCATCCCCAAAACCCTTCTTGATGGTTGTCAATGCTAACTTGAAACCTTAACCGCAAAATACTTATGTAAATAATGCAATACTCTTTCTGCTAGCTTGAGTAATGTGTTGTTCATTATTTAGCTTCATCTCAGATGACATTTTATCTAGATTGAGGTCCAGATATGTGGTCAGAACAGTGGCTATGCCATCAGCTTGAAGCAGATCCTGAAAAGAGGAAAACATTGCTAGTCTCTGTTTTGCTTTTAATGTCAGAATAGCTGTGTGCGTGTTTCAACACCTGGGGCAGGGTGAGAGTATACCAAAGAGAATGTTTTGGAAGTGAGGAGCAAAATAGTGGGAAAGCATGTGGCAGTACCATTAAAGACTCGGGTCTGCTGGTGTATGGCAATGGCGACCATGAGAAAAAATTTGTTCTGTGTCATCTACTCATCGCTTAATAAGCTGCTGTGACAGCTGAGACATGTTCCTGATTTGAGGAAAATGATAGTGGGGTTTCATTCAAGGATCACGAAGCACGAGGAATGGATGGCTGATTGCGCAACACGCTGGAATAAAATCAGGCTGATGTGAATTTCATACCTGGATGAATTCATTATTGTCCGGCCCATGTTTGACAAAGCTGCCAGTGAATGTAAAGTCCTGCATTAGGAAACCTAAATGTTTTAAATCTCAGAATCCTTTTTCAAATCTGAGTCAAACGTCTTTGCATCACGTTCATTTAACCAGCCTCTAGTGAGAGAGCAATCAGCAGTCAAACGAGACTAGTGATTCTGATACTAGTTGTGATACTAGTTTCTACTGTGCCTTCCTCACATAACCAGTATGGAAAAACCATGCATACCATTAGTATTATATAACCAACCTTAGCTGTCTATAATTATAAACTGGGATGTCTGGATGCATATATGTGTATTATATATTTAAGACATTGTGATAGAGCTGAAATACACAGAACAGCAAGTAATAATTTTTTTTTGCATCCAAAATTGTATTCCCCTATTAATGGGGGAGCCGTTGGGAGTGTCCCGCACCTGATGGCAGGATATTAAGCAACCACAGTGCATAAAATCGAAGAAGACAGACCGAACCAAACAATAAGAGAGCTTTCAATCTCGGGCCAGGCGGGGAAGCCCAGGCAGAGTCATTAACGCTTCTCAATTAGAGGGATTTTGTGCCGCACACCAGGTCTGTTCGCGGTTAGACCGGGACTCTGGGGGTCCAGAGGAAAAGCCAACATGACAGCCGTGCCGAGAGCCAAGCAGGCCTGTCAGCCAAGAAAGGAAGTTGGGTGGAAAACAGAAATGGAGCAAGCCCCCCCCGCCCCGCTGATAACAATTAAATCTAATTGGACAATCTCACATTACTTTGCATTCACACACCAGACACACAGGTTTTTAACACACGACAAGGCTAGAAAGTAGAGATGAGTGTTAGTTAGAGGAGCTGTGAAGAGACAGACAGCTCAACTCCTGGGACAGGCTTTAGACAGGCCTTCCCCCCCCCAGCCCTCACGTTACAGTGCCGCTGTAATTGGCAGATGCGTCCCAGCTCCGCCACATACCACTCTGTCATGGTGGGAGAGCTTTTAATTAATTTTTCATACTGAAAATCCAGGCTGTGCAATTTCATTTCTCTTTCTGTCCTCACCTGCAAAACAAACCAAACTCTAAACACAAGATTCTGTTTCAATGAGGACATTTAAATTGGGTTTACACTTCTCTAACTGCCTAAGGCTTATCTCTAGCTAAGGCGGGATGGAATAACGCAAATTTAGTCAATCACTCACACACATTTCAAATGCTTCCAACAATAAATATTTAAGTGATTTTCAAAAAACACATTTGTTTTCACAAATTTTGGGTTTTGCACAAAGAATATTTGTACAAAGGTATGAAATAAAAATGTTACAGTATGTTTACCGCTGAGAAGTACAACAGGTCATTGCAAGCAAAGTTCTTATGTTAAAGGCTGAGCTAATTGAAATGCTGTATTTTTACTGCCCATGAAAGAACTTCATACTGGCTCGACAGTCACCAGAAATGGACAAAAATAAGGCTGTCAGATTCACCAGCTCAGAAAACCCAGAATCTGATTTAATCAATCTGAACTGAACTACTTCCTGAAAGGGCCATCTTCTATTCCTCCACTCGATTAAGAAATTTAAGCAAAATTTGTAAATAACACAACATACTACTATTTACATTGTAACTGGAACACAACTTTGAATGTGTCATTCATTGTATGAGCTAATTAGTGCTTTAAATTTGGTCTTTGACAGGCCATTAGAGCCTCGGCGTGGCTATTTTCTGTTTTTGACACACTGATGTGACACATGCCATGTCTCATAAACCCATCCATCAGCAGTCTTTTCATTCATCAGTCTGTTGCTCAACAACTGCCGTTTTTTGGAATAACCATCCATGATACCATCCAAATAATGTTTGCTCACAAGCCACCAGGTAGTGGTAAGAGTACACAGTAAAACGCTCCATGCAGCATTCCTCTAAGAGAAAGGTTCCATAAGCCAGGAGACAGCGAGAGCATTCTTCACACGAGCAGCTCTGGATTCGCTCCGCCCCCCCCATTTGAAAATGCAAAATTTTGTACAGCCTCTGAATTTGGTTAATAAACAGTCAGAACTGACAGAATGCCATTGTTACTATAACCTTTGCAGATTTTCGTCAGCTAACTGGGCGGCTGTGATTTTAGACACGCATTTATTTCGCATCTGTGCCGGAGCACTTTATAGTGATAATCACATTACTTTATACTGCTGACCCGTATCGCGCTGATTTTAAAACTGTTGATGGGTTTCCATCACTACATAAAATGTTTTAAAAAAACTGCACTATGATAAAATGTTACAAGTTACCTGAGCCAAAAATAAACTCATGGCACTATATTAAATGAATCACATCTGCTAACTAAATCTTTGCTTGGGACAATAAGTCTAATTCAGAATCAAGGTCTGAGGAGATCACTCTGGCAAAAACCCTGGGGGACCAGCGTGGGAGGACAACTTCCTCCTTGCTGTCAGGTTGCCTTCATGGAATAATACATCAAGGGAATGCGAGCTGAAAACATAACATAAAGCGGCCATTATGAATCAACGATAGGCACAGAAAGAGCCCATTAAAGACATCCCAAGGGTGAGACATTTTAACCCTCTGTGAACTTGAAGAAAAGGATTGACTTCGAGCATGAGAGAGGATTGGTTGTAGATCCAGAGGTGCTGACAGTGGCGTTAAACGCCTGGCAAGATCAAGTTCAGGTTGTTGGTCAGAATTTCCTTGGAACCACAAAGTGCTTCTTGTCCAACATGTCCATGTTCCTCTCATTGGTGGGATAAGATGACACACGCTTGTTTGTATTTGCATATATATAAATGGCACATTTGCGTTTTAGTTTTCTTATATAAAAGACACATTTCTTTTTAAATTTAGCTGTATCCATCACCCCGATGTGCCGATTTTCATATATCAGTCAAAACTGGATCCGAGGCACAAGAAAATATTTCGAGTCTTTGGCTATATGATTCCTGAAAAAAGCTCACTATATGTGAGTTAATAGCTGTAGACGTATAGCCCTGTGCATACATAAGATTAATTTAACAGTAAGTTTAGAAGTCACAGAGTCTGATTTCCTTACATACTAAGTCAGTAAACACCTTATTATTTTCTTATGCAATTAAGACGGGCTGCAGGAGGCTGCTCCATTTTCTGCGTGTGCACAGTGCCTCGACACACGCACCTGTGTGAGACAGTCAAGGTGTCTTTATGCGAATCCTCCACCTGCTCGCCGTGAGGCAGCCTCCCAATAAATGCTGAAATTCTACAGCAGCTCTCATCCCAGGCGCTCTGCTGTCCCTTCACAATGTTTACCTCTTCCCTGCCAAACAGAATGCAAATTTGAAACAAATTAGGTTAATGTTCTGGGGGACAAGGCAGAACGAATGAACAGGAGTTGTTGTATTCCACATTGTAATAACCATGCACACCTAAATCAATAGTCAGGGAATCAAAGCAATGATATTGCCTAACTGCAGGAAATGAAATATAGCCTTGAGAAGGAGAGTAGGGCTCAGAAATAAAGGAATTTGTATTGAAGTAATGACATTTCATTAGAGAATTACAGAGCCCTGCTGAATATACCGCCTTAGCATTAAACTCTATTCAACCTAACCACACTCACCATCAGCTACAGAAGAAAAAGCACAGAACTATATTCCTTTTAAAGATTTTTTTTGTATTATATATCATTCTTGTTTGTATTGCACTGGAAGTTATGTTGCAAACGTCAATTTTACAAATGTTTAAAATGCAATATCTAAAATAAAGGATGATTTTACATAGAAGTAGTGCATTCTGATCAAAATGTAGAGATGCTGGGAAAAAATGTTAAGACTCTTCTCTTTTCTTTTTAAACACCCTGGGCTTCTGTATGGAGTGGAAGTGAAAATATTCATTCTCAGCATATATACGAGTCTGTGTGTAAATGTTTCATTTGCCACCTGACTCCTGGTTAAACAAGACCGTTGCCAGCTGCAGCTTGGTTATTATGAGTGGGTAATGAAAAAAAAAAGAACGAGAAGAACTCATAATAATCCTGACCACCCAGGCACACATGACTAAAAGCCCGCAGGGAAAATTTCCCCGTTCAGGACCTGGGGTGGTGAGGCACCTCAACAAGTACCTTTCTCATTTCCACACACAGGGAGGTCATCTTTAAGTTGGGGCTGTCTCCTCGCTTAATTAAAACCTAAGACTTTGCTTTATTCTGGGCCCGCCACCCCTAACTGGTAGGATTAAGCGGTTACAAGGGGACAAGGTCCCGGCTCTGAAAGTGCCACAGGGCTACCAGTGTGACTAGGCCGCCTGCTGGCACTTCAGAAAATTAATAAGGAGCCACTCTAAATGAAACGGCGGGAAACCCTGCACAATCGCTCATGTTTCTATATTCCACAGAGAACATTTGCGTAAAATGATTAGCCGTGTATTCATTGGATTGGAATTCCATTAAGTTTGAATGCCCAAATTACCCCAAAGAGAGGAACTATGGAACTCTTGAACAACCCTAAGTATATGTGAATTAATAAGGCTATTACCCAACAATTACAGCTCTGTGCATGCCTAAGATTCATTTAACTGGAAATCCAATGCCACTAATTAAAAGTGGTGCCATTGCTCAGCCAAGAGTGATTGCAGCACTGATTGTTTCAGGAGATGCATGCCTTACTGCAGCACTGCTTAGTCGATTGCAAACATATTTTATGGTTCAAATAACCAAGGAGAATTATTTTCTTAATGTCTGTGGATTCCTCTGCACTGGACAGTCTCCCAGTCGGTCTAATGTGAGTGCTGCTCCTACAAACAGAAAAAGATCATCAGCCAGAGCAACTGGGTCTTGGGGGAGATAGGAGATGTCTAACACCACCTGCAGGTGCACTGTGTGTGGTCACTGCCTGACAGGCCACGGCCCCCCCCCCCCCCCCCCCCACAGAAAACACAGTGGGAACCTGCAGTGTGAGGGGGGTGCGTCTCACACAGAAGGCAAGGGGGGCAATTGCTGAGTGTTTCTAGAAACTCTTAAGAAATCGTTAGTGGAGGGAAGAGCAGGTTTGGGAATAAACTCGCTTGTTCCAAACCTTGTTTATAGAGGATTGTGATTTATATCTTTGAACATCTGCGGGCTCTGAATACACTTTTTTTCTGTTTTCTGGCAGATATGTTTTATTGAATCATAGTGTTCTGACTCTGTGCCATCAGGTCCAGATGTTGCAGCTGCTTCTTCAGGAATAGGCTTGAGCACCTCCCTCACCCATGTGTAGAGGATCTCACAACCCACTAAACACGTGCTATTTCTTCAAAGAGTTGATAGATTCATCACATTCAGACTAATTTACAGGTGTCCGTGGCAGATGTTACCCTAGGGGGCTATACTGGAGTCCGGTGCCTCCCTCTGGCTTGTCTTGGTCTCCTACCCAAGACCACAGGGTTTCTAATGTCACCCAGTGAACGTCTGTGCAGATCTCCTGACCACAGCTCATCCCCCCCCACACCTATCCCTGATACAGTCAGTGGTGTGACTCGTGAAAGATGCACATAAAATCTGCGACTTGTCATTCAGCAGGACTCGTAAAGCCTCCGCACACAGTCCAGGGCAGGGCTTTTTGCTCAGATAGAGTACAATGCGCAAACGTCCAATCCATCACGTTTTACTACCTGCAGACACATTTCCTATTCGCCGGCATGTATTTCGCGCAGAACCTCTCCTGCTCGCTCTGTTTTCCGTGAATCGGAATAGCTGGAGTCCCTTTTGGATTTCATATTTCAAAAACGTACCGCATGCCATAAAATAATTGTAAACACAACAACAAGTAATAAAGAAAAGGAAAAAATCATAAATTTTTTAACAGTAATTAAACATGGAATTTCTCTTTAATTATTGACCCCTGCTGGTTTTATTTTAACCTAATGAATATATGGATTAGTGATTAGACAGACTGTTATAATAATGATTGGGATGTTTCTTGGAAAAAAAAAGTGCACTGTTTACAGAAATGGTTCATCGTAAAGTTAGGCTGCATGTCCAAGGGTGGGGGGGAGGGGCAACACACCTGCCCTGGAAGGGCGGGTCCTCATTTCTGTGCCTGAAGTCTCTTCGGGCCCGTTGTGTCCTGCAGTTGTGAATCAATGCTCGTCTGATTAGTAATTATTTGATTAAACACCCCGAGGATGGTTAAACAAATGGATTTTAATTTTGGATGAATTATGAGCGAAGGTGAACATCAGTGTGTACGTGGATGTGTGACAGCCTTATCGCAATCAGTGCATAAATGGTGTGACTGTAATATGCTAACCACCTTCACGGTCTGGGGACACAATTGGTGTGATTGTGAAATAAGACTGGATGACACTGCGAGGCCAGCCTTAACCCACAGAACATCTGTGAAATTAGTTGGAAGTCAAACTCAAGCCAAGGCCTTGACAGGCCTCTTCAGTTAGGGAGATAAGTTATGGTCTACGTGATGAGTGCAGCACAACCCACCAGATTTCACCCCGAAATCAGTATCAAGTGTTGCACAGTGCAGCCATAAAAACCAGAAACAGTCCATCCATTCTGCTCATAATTAAGTGTCCAGTGATTACTTGGGTACAGCAGTGTATACTGGATTTGTAATGTCTTTACCAGTTGCAGTCAATGGACACCAACACACATATTTATACAGTCACGTTGAACATATCTGGACAGCTTTTGTTGAGCCTTATCTTCTGTCTGGTTGGTAGATGTGTCTTTGACAGCCAGTTTAAAGGTGACTGGTAGAATGTCACCGTACAGATGAATGCAGACTCATTTACCTTATGAGCTCAAAGGCAGCGGTGTTCGGCTCATCAGAACACGCTGCCATCAGCTGTGCCATTACAAGCCTTAAGGTGACAGCAGCTGTGTGACTATCAGTAAAACAGGTTATACGCGCAGAAGTAGGCCGGCTGCACCACTATATCAGCGATTCAGCGAGTATATCACTGTCAGTAATTTAAAGCAATGTTACTCCATCTGACACAACAGCCTGTTCAGGGAGCTGTGATAAATGTGTACAAAGTATAACTGATGACGGGGTATAGCTAATTATTTATCATTATTAATACCCGTTATATATTTACCCACATTCCGATCAGAAAACAAAGAAATAACTGTGTCAAGAAATGCAACGCAGCAGAGTGGTAAAGGGCTGCACTAGTGTGTTTACATTTTTTTATCACACTTGTTTGCTGTCTGTATATAGCATCACCAAGGTGATTTAGTGTATTAAATACCCGCAGATCATTCATTGGGACATGAACTCAGGAGATACAGAGCACTAATTGTCTACGTCTTGATGTGAAGGGATCTGGCGTCCTTCAGTGCTTCTGCATGGCAGAAAAGTATCATAATGTTATCATTCAAACGAATTACCTGTGCTGCCGCAAACCACACAGCCCCCATAATCACTGAAGACAACTCATTGATTGCACACAGTACGTCTTTTATCTGTTGTTAAATGTAGAAAATATTTAAATAAGTTGTTTTATTTTTTAGTTAGATTCCTTTCATTTCACATAATTCACATAATATATCAGATTAATGAGGCATTTTCCGCCATGACATAGTTTAAACCAGGGAGTTCCTGTCTGCCTGTTATGAATGGGGGTATTGTAACATTTAACCACTGTCATTCCACCGTAATAGATACAGGCATAATATCTATTAAACATGGCAGACTTTTTAGCAGGGCTCACATTTGCAAGATTACTGCCATCGTACATTAGTGTGATGCAACAGGTCTTTTTGTTTTCCTGGTTCAAAGCATTCTTCACAAGCTGAATCGCTTTAAGATGTCTGGGTTGTAAATGACACTGGATAATGACCCTATCTGTTTTTTTTTCCTACTTATACCATCATAAAAAAGAGCCAGGGGGTCCTTGGTGGCGGCCCAGAAGACTGCAAATCATTAGTGCAACTTGACCCTGTGAACAATGCTAAATAACCATATTAACTCTTAGCAAGGCGCTACACGCTCTTTAGCATATGTAGAGGATATCGCAAAGGTAAACTCAGATTTCCATGGGGAAGTGTCATTATTTTATTAACTATGAAAATAAACCAATCAGTTTTTTTTACAAGACGGGGCTCTTTCCCAGATGCCTCTCACTGTGTCACTTTGACCTTACAGTTTGTAACGGGCCCACGATGCAAAAACGACGGGCAGTCAGCCGCGTGCTGGCTCTCCGAGGCTTTCTGGAGCAACCTGGCAGGCCATCAAGAAATTCTCAGTCCTAATATCAATCTTGTCAGCAGCGGCTGGTGACTTGCCTGACGGCGAAAAGCACCTCTGAACGCCACACAGACACTTTAGCTTATTAGAAGCAGGGTTTAGCCATGATTCGCGGTGGCGCGCCGTCTTGCCGTATAACGTGTTTATGTTTTAAAAAGTTTTAGAGTTCCCCTGACTTCACCATACGCTGCTGATTATTAAACCCAGTGCAGCCCCACAGCACAAGGTACATTTGGAAAATTTATGACCCATGTCTCACTTTCAAAAATCCAATTTAACTACAGGAAGTGCTACATACTGTTTTCTTTTCTGAATTTGACAGGATGTTTTCCAGCTGATAGCTGGGTCGCTGGGGGGTTGACGGGGACTGTGAACACAATTCTAATGAACTGCTTTGTGGTCCTCTTGAAACGGCCCCCTCCATGAGAGGGGAGCTGGACAGGAGGTAAATAATCTGATGATTATCGTCTTACTCCCAGTTGGTCACTCCCCCAGTATATCTCCATTATATTCAAAAGCCCTCTCCGTGGGTGTCTCAGAATTTCGAATAGACATTGAGTCCTTGTATTTCTCAGTCAATAAATTAAGACTTGCGACTGTAGCCCCAGAATGGCAAGGTGTCACAGTTGCCCGGGGCAACTCCTGAGAGACCTGTAACAGCGGCTCCCTTTTTAATCATCTCCACCTGTCAGGAACAACCCAACCTGCCACTTCTGGTTAAAACTTGTCTCCTAGGCATGAAATAATTAAAGGTGCCAGAAGAGACCTGATTTCTCTCCCCTGACCATGTGACAGGAACAGTGAGGCATTATGAAGCAAATGTCTTCTGGAAAGGTATTTACAAAGGGGCTCAACTTCAGGCCAGTCCCCTTCTGTAGCTGCAAGGTCCCAGGACAGTGCTGTAGGGGACAGATTCTGTTCCCCAGTCTGTCAGCTGTAATGGTAGAAGCGGCACACTTTAAATTGGGCCAAAGAGAACCAACTTTCCCCCAAATTGGAGTCCAACTCTTTGACACTCAGAAGTTGGGCTGTACTTCAGCATAAACAGAAGATGCTCAGTAAACTCAACTCTAGTTTTTATTACTGTTCGAACTGCCATTCTCACGCTTCCCGTGTCAGAAATATGTGTATGTTTGCGGATTTTCTGTGTTTTTTTTTCAACTGCATGTTAGAATTGTGTTTATAATTCACTGGAATCAGACAAAGACCAATGCAAAACAAGCAAAAAGTTTCTTTTTTTTTTCCGTTCCTACTGGGATCTCAGCATGTAGTGTTACTGTAGCCATAGTATAACCGTTCAGGGTTACGGCCTTGCACGTAGGAAATGAGTTTAACCAGCATATCAGTCACATCTGTTTGCTTCAGCACAGTGTGCAAAAACAAGTAAGGATATGTTACGGGGCGACTCGTGTCTTATGGGCAAGGAGCCCGCAAGACATTTTACGTTTTAAATATGAGCCGTTTCTCACACGTGTTTATCATTATTTGTAAAGTAGCTGCAGTGGCACCAGACGTTAACTTAAAATGCCTGGAAAGCTGGAACATTCTGCTTGCTTGCTCCCAAATCAGCACACTGAAGTGCTTGAAGTTGATTACTCTGATTAAAGCTCTGAAGAAGAACAGTCCACTTATATTGTATGCTGCCTGCTTTTACAG
Organism: Mormyrops boulengeri; assembly: GCA_026781065.1. Lineage (NCBI taxonomy): Eukaryota > Metazoa > Chordata > Actinopteri > Osteoglossiformes > Mormyridae > Mormyrops > Mormyrops boulengeri. The sequence goes on along the minus strand of JAODLD010000008.1, from coordinate 2,055,431 downwards.
TATTAACAATATTATCACGCTATCAGGGAAATACAAAGGTTTATCTGGATTTGTACTGCAGTTTGCGTCTCGGCGATAACGTTTAGCCATATTTTAGTCCATTGCCGGTATTGTCCCGGTTGTCAGAGAGGTGGTTAAATAAACAGAAAGAACGGCCACCCTTCACAGAAAGGTGACTCGTTAAGACGCGAGCCGTCTGAAGAAGCAGGAACCCAGCGCCACGGGAGACGCGGGAGCCTGCCAGCCACGGATGCTGGGCGCCTCTGGTCTGTGCTCCGCTCCCTGAGCGACCGTGTGGTTTGGGAGCGTCTGCTCTGTTCGGGAGCGAGGCCAAACCTGCAGAAGTGACTTACACCAGATACCGGAGGGCCGTGAACTTCGGATCATGTCTCCAGGAAAACAAACAGAAACAAAGACTCAGGGACGCAGTGCAGAGGAGTAGCCTCCATGTGGGTGACAAGGCATATGGTGTGTGTGTGTGTGTGTGTGGGCAGGGTGATGTCATAGAACTTTTCCCAGATGCACGGCACAGGCTTAGCCATGTCACCGCGCGGTCAGATGCCCAGGAACGGAACATGTAAGTCCGCTAAGACATGCCTTCAATCAAACTGCCACAGCCGAAAGGTGATACCCTCGCAAAAGACAGGCGCTGAGTTATGGCGACGGGTGGGGAAGAATTTTTAGCAGTCAACGGTACTAAAACCTCATTGATGGGTCCCCAGCTCTCTCAAATGAAGTATCTGGTTTCTCTCTCAAATTGAGGGAAGAAAAAAAAAACAAAAGTAAAACACAGCGAGGGCAGGCAGTCCTGTTTCTGCTTCTTTGGTTGTTCGTCACATGACTTTACACACCTGAAGGTATGGCTTCCTTTGGGTGGGAGCACGCAGGATGCGGTGACCCAAAACATGTCTCTAAATTCCGTTTAGCTCAGAACCGCCTCACGACGCAGGAACCGATCTCTAAGGGTGCTTTATCAAAATGTACTGTTTGATTAAAACAAAGCAGAGTATATGGGTAAGGGGTCAGTACAGAGGGATAGTGTTATATCACAAGAGATACTGTTGCCACGGAAATCTGGAGGGACAAAAAGTGCCAACATTATTCCGATACCATGGTTCAGCACACCCTTAATCGCTCATAGTGGGAACTGCCGGAAGAAGGACCTGGCTGAGCCATCTACTGTGAGATTTAGAAAGCTGACATTTCAATTCATTTCTTTCTCCAACTAGGCTGATTCATTAACGCACAGTTTTTATACTCTAAATATTTACCACCGCTCCCCAAATTTACAGTTTAATTTGCTGCATGGAGTCATTTATCGACTGGGAAACCTTATTAGTAAACTCCATTCACAGACACTGGCCCATCCAGCAGGGCCTTCTGAGAGAATAACAATCCTGTCAAATTAACCACGGGGATCTAAATTATTCAAATACTGTAAATCCTCCCTGCACTGCTCCCCAGCTCATAATTTGTCTTTTCATTGTTGCCAATTTACCGGGGATGCCATCAATTAACGATGCCAACTGTTCTAAAACGACGCTGCAGAAATGATGTCAGCGCGGCCATCAGAGCCGCGGCTGCTCATCGGCTGGCTGCAGAAGTTGCTGATTTACCGTCTGATGCTATTTATTACGCTGCCATCTTTATTTCTCCCCGTTTTAAAAATTGCCTAAATTTAATTAGACTTTTTAACGCTGGAGGCTGGTGTTTTACTGACGATCCGGCGTTAAATATCTCAAGGAGGTAGCTTCTCGCAGATAATCTGACTGAATTTGTCCACAGCAGCAAGGGAAATTTTATTTTATTTTTATTCTATTTTTTTATTGAGCAAGCTGGGAGGCAGCACGTTGTTTTAACGATGCCTAGCTCCCTCTGACTTCTTAGCTAGCATGCCGTTAGCTTAGTTAAAGTTTCCTGTATGCATAAAGGGAAAATTGCATAATAAAAGGTTAATTTAGCCATGTGTTAATCACCTCTCTGCTTTTTTAGATAACCAAGAGCATGATATTTTCTGCTTATTACAAAATGTCAGTTGCCCTTAGCGAGTTTTTGTATGTTGCATCTGGCCAGACTCACGTAGGCTAACTAAGGAAATTTTAACTACTTTAAGGATATAGTTTAACTATGGCACTAAACCAAAAGCTTTAACACTGGAATACTTTGTGTGATGGTCCTCTTCACGTCTCTTTGAAATTCTATATTTTTAAACTATACCTACTGGGCGTCTTTGTGTTCTTCTCTCTCAGAACTTTCATAGCCAATAGCATTTGCGTATGCAAATTAGCTGCCGTATTGCTCTGTTGTTATGGTCCCTGCTTTTCCTGTGTATGAAAACCTGGGTTGCTACATTGTTTTTCATTTAATTAGCCCTTCTCTGTTCATTAAAGTTATCTGTGCACTATGTATCAGTGCCACGGTGAAGACAACAGCATCCTGGAGACCACCATCAGGATTTCCAGCATTTACTGAGCCTCCACAGACTACTGCATAGGCATACCACTCTGACAGGGCTGTTAAATAAAAATATATCTCTGGCATTAAAATCCATCAATTACGCAGATGCTACACTACCTAACATTGAAAAGTGATGAACACTGACTTGTTCAATATGTAAAACAGCATCATAAATGAGCTAAGACAAGGAGGGTCTGTTATTGTGAAATTTATTATTACTTATATTGTGAAATATAAGCTGAAATTTCCATACAGAATTTTTGTTTTGTCCTTTTATGTAAATCCTTGCCCAAACGCTTTTCTTGGTCATCATTTTAGAATAACTTGTTTCTCTCAAATATGATATAAAGAGTATTTAGCGTCAGAAAGCGTGTTAAATTACTACATAAATATATCACTGTACTGAATACCAGTACTGACTCACTGTTTGTGGTTTTAAATGCATTTCATTGTAAGATGTACATTTACAATCTAAAACCAAAGCTTACTGCAGCTAGTGCTTTAATTAGTGCTTTGTAAATGTGAATTAATGATGTTTTATGCTTTCAGCTTACAGTCATTGTCACAAAAAGCACAGGAAATAATAACATGATCCCTAAAAGTGGCTTGTAAAGAGAGAAAAAAAGGTCTCATTTATGTTCATACCTGAATTTTGAAATGTTTCTCCTCTATATGGGCTCAGATGGATACAAATGGTGGAGGGACATTTGCGTTCATTGTAAACACTGTGGCTAAAGAAAACAATCCTGTGTATTTGAACATGTGAGGCACGGTCACCAGCAGTTTAGATGAATAAGACGTTTCTTTTGCCCATGGTCATTTGCACTTCTCTTTCCCTGGACTTCATTGGTCGTCATCCGTCATATTTAAATAAGCCAAATACTTTGCTTAGAAACTTGCCCTGTTTCAATAATGAGGCCTCTCGGAAGGCAGAGGTCTGACATAGTAGGCCAAGGGGGTCGTGGAAGTTTAGATAATTAAATCAGACAGGTGATTTTTTTGAAGGGAGTCTAACTTGTGAGTTTTATAATGGTGTATGTTGCACTGATATGAAGTCTTCCAGAGCCTCCCTGAGAGACAGATCTGCTTGGCTTTTTTTGGGGGGGGGGGTGTTTCCCCTTCATTTGTACAGCCCCCTTCGATGAACCTGACTCACAGCCCAAATTCATGGGTTGCTGGGACATTAGCCTGAATCAGATCAATAGGAACAAAATATGAATGACGTTTCACTGGACTTAAGCCAGGAGTCGTGTTGTACAAGCAGCCCGTGAGCTGCCTGTGCCGTCAAAGGCCAGCGGCTTATTGTAGTGTTTTATGCCTTTGCAAAAACAATAAAGGATTAAGTTACAGAAAATTAAAGTATATATATTGTACCTCAACCTCCTATTGTTATGATATAAAAAAAATTGCTACATGAATTCATGTTCTTATTATTCTTAAGGGTGTGTATTCTGTCCTTCTTACTTAATTCTGTCCATCATACTTCTACAATATGGCAGCATGTTGCCTACTAGACATACAATATTCGGTAATGCTGTACATTAACTACACCCTTATAATGCTTTTATATTGCATTCATAAAACGTTCAGTGCACCTTCATAATGCATTCACAGAACATTCATAAGCAGCATGCAAGTACACCTTAACATCCTAAAATCCCTTAACAGCTTTAATATACATTAATAAAAAACATTACATGATTATACAATTATAATGTTTGTTATTATTATATATTACATCTGTTAAGGGATGTTAGGATGTTAAGGTATACATACATGATGTTTATTAATGTTGTATGAATACTTAATGAATACATTATGAAGGTGTATTGAACGTTTTATGAATGCAATATAAAAGCATTCTGAAGGTGCAGTTAATGTAAAGCGTTACCCAATATTCTTAAAGATTCCAACGGTTGTGTTTCACTTTTTTTTAATGGGGAATTCATATAACAAATCAAAAAAAGACCACAGGACCGGCACATAAAATCTCTATTACATTCTAATGTTGCAGCATTTGTATGGTTCCACTAATTAATGCAGACTTTGTAAAACAATGCCAATGGCAGCCAAGGCAGTTTAAAAAGTTTAACTATGACACAGCCTGTCTGGTTCACCAGTGTCGTTTGATAATCAATTACACGAAACGGAAGTGAAAGCATGACATCAGCACAGAGCCAGATACAGACACTTAGTATGACCAAACGAAGATGGGGGGGGCAGCCACATTAATTCCTGGCAATGCTGACCGATGTCAGCGTGAGTGTGAGGATCACAATTGAGCGTGATAACCATGTCCAGACCCACTACGCCATAATTAATGGGGGGGGGGGGACTTCTAGAGCTCATTTGCGGCAGCAGGATGTTATAGCCGCAACAGCAGAAACATAACGGGTGGGTGTTCAAAGCAAGGGGCGGTCAGGCGTCTCAGCATGTCACGCACACCTGCCCAGATCTGAGGCCCCCTACTAGGCATCACAAGCAAGGATTAGGTCCATGTGAGCTCACTCAACAAATCTCTCATTTCCCCCTCATGAAACAGAGGCGGACTCCTTTCGTTATTCTAAGAGGCGCTGCAGTTTTGTGTGCAGCATGCAGAGTGGGTGGAGCCTGTGGAGGTGGGCAGTCCCTGGTGTTTCATCTATGACATCATTGCTTCAATTACAATCCTACTAAACAGAGGTTACTGGGCTGAATTTTTAAGTACTTACTGAATTTGCCCTGCTAAAATACACTGGAGAACTACAACTGTATTAATCACTGCAGACGTCACAGAAAAGCAGAAACTAATTATCTTATCTCGTGTTGCCATATGTATTTATACACAGTTGTTTTGGCCTGGAGAGAATTTCGCGTTTGTTAATATATTAATCCTGCTTTACAACTAATACCATGAATGATAAACTTATTTATGTAATTATTTTAGTAATAATTATTAATAAAATATAAATTAGACTGAGCCATGTTTTATTTGTTTATGCCAGATAAATACAGATCAGTTAAACCTAAATTTACTTAATTTATCATTCATTTGCAAACGCGAGTCATTTAGTTTGGAATATTTTTTTAAATCCTAATTTTATCCCAACAGTTGCTGTAAAAAAATATACAGTAAAAAATAATTTTATTTGCATAAGAATAACTGTGTATTAATGTGGCAGCACAATAATAAGGCGACATTTGCATAAAACACTCCTCTGCACAGGGAATTTAAGAGTGATTTACACTAAATAAACAATCAGTTACATCCATATTCTTCTTCTGATAGTTTACTTGAAAAACTTGGTCATTCACCACCTGGACTCATATTTTACAGTGGTTAACCATCAAGTCCCGTCATTTGGACCGGAACTAATGTAATGCTTGTTTACCTGAGCCTGGAAGGACAGAGGTCAGTGTGGCCTGCTGGCTGAATAGCACACGTGGTGCTTGTGGACTTTGCAGTGGCATGTCACACTGTGGACCTTACCCACCCTACAAGACCAGGGAGATCAAACGCCTTAACTCTGTTTTGTAGGCCATTATTCTTTTCCATTTCACTTATCACCCGATGGACCTATCAAACAATAACCCAGTGGGTCCAGGTCTAATCGTTAAGCCCTCACTGATGCATGGGGGTCTAAGTCTAGTAATTGCTCTCTTCAGTGTCCTCTTTACAAGAGCTTTAGACTCCTCTTTATTTAAGTTGTGTTCTGCACCACCAGTCCAGACCTGTTTTTCACTCTCCCTGTGCTTTGAAAACAGGCTGAAAAAGAGTAATCACCCCCGCCCCACCCCAGGCTTTTTTTCACCTCCACCTGTCATCGGTTATCCAGCTCTGGTCTTTAAAGTGCCTTTCTCCGTTCCAGAAGGGGGGGCAATGCATGACCTAATCAACAGAATATCCTTTGTGACACCTTGAGTATCACACCACTTGCGGTAGATTAACACAGATTTTATATTCCGCTCGTTCGCGCCACTTTGTAGTTGCAACAAAGTTACTGTTCCTCTCTGTGTAACATTAATGTCCATCCTATCAGGCAAACACATTTCGCTAACACTAAACTTAAATCAGTCATCATAATGCATTATAACTACCTTCATAATGCACAATAATGCATTCTTAAAGAATAATAAATATGGCTATAACTATTTATAAAAAGGAATAACACATTTTAGCCATGTTTATTACGCGTTATGAAAGTGCTATGAAGCTCGCGTCTATACTGCACTATAGATACCTTCATAATGCTTTATAATGTAACATAAGCCATGGATTATACATTGGTGTTTTAAGTATTACCCACGTTTCCTGATGTCTTAAGGTGCTGCCTTTTGGTCAAGCAAGGGCTAACGTAACTCCAACATAATAATCGTTTGAAGAGAGGGTAATGTGTTCCTCAACATTAATCAGCTACAAAGCCATTCTTCCCTGCTGTGTTCTTGTTATTTTCAAGTTATGTGTTGTCTCTTACCAGTGCCTTATTTAATCCATTTGCATTTTCTGGCAAGTTGAAGAAAATCACACACGAAAAAAAAACCCTTAAAAAAGTCGGTCTTTTTTGAAAGTCAACTGAAATATTGGAGGTGAATGGATTTTTGAAAGAAATGATAAACATTTCGAAATTCCCTTATAATCATGCGCTGTTTTTTGTATCTTTGTGCGGTGGTAACGCCGCATCCGTTGGCCGTTCTCGTCAGCTGGCTGTCATTGCTTCTTTGCAGGAACACACACTGCTTGCCCTGCGCCGAGGAGAACTTCTCAGGGCCTGTCAAGCAGGAAAAGAGAAAGTGGAAGAATCCAAACACCATTAAAGTTATGAGTTGGCTTTTGAATCTTAAATGAGGATTCCCACATGAAGGAACGGATTTACAGCACTTAATCCCTCATCAAACAGACAATAACATTGGGGCCTAATCCCTGCCGTTCCTGAGACGTACGATCTTACTGCCCCATAAAGCCTCATTGGGACTGTCTTCTGTGGCATCCATGACAAAGTAGCCTTGGTGAGCTAAAGGACCACATCATGCTCTGTACATTTCCATTAGGAAAACATTTGAAAGCCAAATATGTTTTGAAAGTCTACTTTTTATTATTTAATGGAATCCACACAATTCTTATTTAGACAGTTGTGGTGGCACTTTCATATGTTTTATGACAATTATGATTTATACATTTCGCTCAAGGAAATTATGAATGGACAGCCCCAGTGTCCCAGAAAAAGTTTGCCAAGTTTATTTCCAGTATATTAACAGTGACACTTGTGAACACTAACCATAATGCTAATGATGATAATAGGCGCGGCTTTAATCCCTTTCTGTTTGACAGGTCATGTTTACATCATTGTCTATCAGGGATATGTGTAACTGTAAGCTGAGACCTGTTGGAGCCAATGGCAAGTTCGGACTGCAGATAGGGCCCCTAGCGCCAGTCAGTCAGCCTGTGAGCAGTGGGATCGATCTATGTCAGCTGTATGGAGGTGGCAGGAATGTTTGAAAGGGATATGCAGAGATGGTGAAAAATGCCGCGCTGTGGCTCGACATGTTCTACGGAAGATGGTACGATGGACTTAGCGTTTAAAGAACCCTGGCCAGGGGTTGTCCAGACGGGGGCGACCACAGGATGGTGAGCTGGTGGACCCTGCTGGTCTGAGCAGTTAGGTGGACAGGCTTAATGTGTAACCCAAATTATGCCCTTTCAACATGCTCCCTGACGGTGCCAGCCTTTTCCACTCTTTCTCTTATTCCACATTGGTCACAAACCACAATGGCGTCCTTCCTCTTCCTTACAAACGGTTAAAAGTCCATTATCTGTGCATCCTCTTCTCACCTGTCTAATGAACCTGGGTTAAGTCCCAAATATAAATCTGTTGTCATTCTCCTCTCTCATCTTCCTGCGTCCCCAAAGCCTCGAGTCCCTTCTCCCCCACATTAGTAAATATCGTGGTAACTGGCAGTCCCAGACATAAGCTCCTTCATAAACAAGCTTATCATTACATTGTTGTTCCTTGGCTTTCAGTCAACGATGCTTAAAACATCCAAAGGTTACTCGAGAAGAAGAGGAACAACTGTCAAATATCGTTTTAGCCACTTGATTTTTCCATTTCAAGTAACAAATTAATCAGCTGTTGGTTTGCAAAAGATAATGCTTTCCATGCTTTAAAAATATAATTAGAGAATTATATGTGCAGGAAAAAGACTTAAAACACTCTACTCTACCTAGTCAGATGATAGAGAATTATTTGTAAGTCATTTAGGTCAGGGCTTTTCAAATCTGGACTTCAATTTCAAATCCAGGCCTTGTTTTCAGTTCTCCCAGGTAATTTGTTTAATAATTATTGATTCTGATTGGCCACAGAGGCTTCACACTCGGTTTACAGATAAAAGAAGCCTGGAAAATCAGCAATGCTCAGTGTTTGGGGACCGTGATTTGGTGATACCCACGATTTAGATGAAAAGCTGAATGATGATTTTTAAATGATGTGCTTTTTTCTCAGGTTCTGTGAATTGTTTTTTTTACAATGAAATGGTTAGGAAGTTATCTTCTGGAATTGCAAACATGGAACATAAAGGAGATCTGTGATACACAGGAGCTGTTAATCATTCTTACTGTTCAAATCTTTACCTTAAGGCCAGTATTTTATAATAACGACCTGCAAAACAGACAACACAAGATATAATTTATTAAAGAACACATGTTTATATAGCAAACCACAATCACTGTCTGGAAAAATAAGTTGACCTTTAACTCAGAAGACTGTGGCCCTTCAACAGGCATGACAGCAAACAAACATTTCCTATGGTTATAAACAGTCTCTCGCTACTTATTTTCATTTTTTTCCCTCCACAGAACTGCTTTGTATCTTTTCATGAACAGTCCACTTCAGACATTCTCGCAGCATTTCTGTTGGGCTGAGGTCCGAACTTTGACTTGGCTATTCCGAAACACAATCCATTCTTTGATAGATCTCCTGGAACATTTAGGATCATTGGCATCCTGCAGAATATATTTTCCATGGCAGTTCATGGGCATGGAGGGTATAACTGGGTTTCTCAGTAATGGTATACTGGTACAAAGGTAGCCCCAGTTTATGTCACTTCTCAACCCATGTCACTATTTTATGTTTTTTTGAGTTTCACAAAACACTGCTTTTTTTATATCCAGACTGATTTTATCCATTTACCGTACCTTCACCCAGAAATCTGCAATCATCCATGTGATCTTTCGCAAACTAAGACAGGTAGCTGGATACTTTTTGGAGAATCTTCTCCTTCTAGCATCTCATGAGTGCCATTGATGTTCAGCCTCAGTTGTATTCTTGAGGTATAACCTTAGACATGAGCTGCAGGAATGGATGCCTGCAGATCCTAGAAGATGCTCCCAGGTTTCATTTCCATACCCAATATTATCTTGCTTTTCTGCAGGATGTGACATAGTAGAATGTAACTTCAAGATAATCACTATAGTCTATGGAATCTTCCATATTCATACACCCATTGCCTTACTGGAGACTGATAAATCCCAAAATGGGTTATCACAAAACTTCTCCAGTCTGATGGACGCTTAAAACAATCTGCTCTTGAGACCCTGTGAGGTCTCTTCAGATTGCTGCACATCACATTACAATTACCTGTACAGATGCAATCAAACTGACTGTCTTTTATGTAGAAGTTATTCCAAACTTTACTTAAAGCTCTCATCTACAGAATAATGCACTATAGATACCTGCATAATGGATATAATGGCTACGAATTAAGGATGCTTTGTAATGCATTATGAAGGTATATACAGTGCATTAATTAAAGTTAAACAAGTTACATTACTAAATACATTTGTTGTGCATATTAAGTTCACTGATACAGTTAAGTTCACTGATACAGTTAAGTTCACTGATACAGAAATGAATTGTTTTTCACTCATTTCTATTTTGGAAATTCGTCAGTTCATCCAAATATTTGAATAACGTGTATGTAAACACTGCTTTTTAGAAAAAGAGGAGTGGTTTTGATTAAACAAGAATTTTATAGTATATGTGAAACAGAAGGGGTTCACGAACTTTCAAGCTTTCATTGCTAAAGATAGTGAACATTGGTTGCAAAATAATAACCAGTGTGTCCAGCCAGTACTTGCTTGCAAATTATACTCATCTTCAAAATAAGTTTTAATGGTTGATATGTATGCCAGGTATGTTAAAACATTACCAAAAATGTGAACAATGCTCGCCAGACATCAACCACTGGATTTTTTTTATAGTGACTCCTTTAAATATAATTTGTTTCAATTCAGGACTAAACCTCACAGTTTAAAAATAACCCTTGAAACAATCGATTCAGAGACTCTGGAGGGATTGGGATGCAATTAATCAGGGCGAAGGCAGCCGTGCTTTTAGGATGGCACCGCTTCAACGCAGAGTATCTGCCACACTGAGAATTTGCACCACCTTTAAATGGGACACAGACAAGAAGAAGGAGACATGGAATCCATGTAGCAGGGAATTATCTGAAGGTCTCTGTGGTGTTAAACTCCCCTTCACAAATCATAGCCACAGTTAGCAATGCATAAGAAGAGATCTCAGATATGAGTGAGACATGAACGTTATGGACTCGTACATTTTTTTTCAGCTGGATACATTTGATTACGGTTTTATTCACAGCAAGTTTTATTTATTTGTATTCATCGTAATAGTACACAATTTACTTTGTTACTTTTTACATTTTTTAAAGAAAAATATCTTGCTGATTTTCCAAGCTAAAACATATTTTGACATGTAAGAACTTAATGGTTGAAAAAAAAACCCTTTTTAGATAAATGACATAAGAATATATTAGTCTTTCACGCTGGTACTCTAGAGTAAAATGAGAGAGCAACATATTTTGATATTAACTCTGAAATGTATCTAATCCTATGAGAACTGGCAACATTAAATTGAGAGCAGTACGATACTGCGAATGTGAGTGTCTTTTCTGACGGAAGGAATGTGTTTTTATCGAGGCACAGATAAATCACTAGCCAATGGAACTCTAAAGGAAATAAATACTATTTAGATTTTTTCTGTTTGCTTTCTTGAGCTCTGAACTGCAATGGATCAATGTAACCGCCATTTGATGTTTAATGAACGCTGTCTTGGAAACGAATTTCAAACGAGTCCTCTGACAATGAAAAGACGGACACTGTGTATTGACTCAGAGGAATAATTTCAAGATCTACACACAACGGTAACTTGGGCCGTACCCTGCATCCCGCTTCTCCGGGCCTACCTGCCGCTTGTGTTTGGCGAGGTAAACAGAGTAAACCAGAGCAGGTACCGAAGTAGCTATTGGACCCTGTCCTGTCGAGTGGCCTGGAGACATGCTCTTGCGAAAAGTACTTCACCTGAACTACTCCAATGAAAATGCTGAAAATGCTTTTTTGTATTCAAGTTACACAAAGTGGACAAAAACAGTCTCATTCAGAGAAACATTTATATTTTTTAGCACATGCCGTTACCCAAAGCGACATACATTTTTGAGAAATCAGAGCCAGTCAGTCCCTAGAGCTTGGGGTCAGAGGGCTGGGAGCTTTTCTCAGGGGCCCAACAATGAAATCACTCTACGGGGTTTGGGATTTAAACCGGCGACCTTCTGATCCCGGGCTCAGCATCCTAAGCCGTGGAAACACACATTGCCCCCAAAATAAATCAACCAATCAGCTAAACCAAAAATCCATCCATCCTTTAGTTGCTTACCGAATACTGAAAACGTTTTACCCCTCCTCAAATGAAAACAAGGCCCATACTGTATGTGAAACAGTGCAAGCACTCATTCCTGCATGCCATAAATAAATGAAAAAAAGTAATATTAACAAAGCTTGCCATAATTTCTGGATGTTATAAAATGGGTGATTTTGGCCCGTTTCCACGCTGGCCTCTTTCCCTACTGTCCGGGTGACACACGTCAGGCTTGACTGGACACAGCTCATTGTGCTGCAGTAGACTAGTTCAGGAAGTGTAGTAAATCAGAATCCTACTCCCAGGTGAATAAAAACTAGTCTTCCAGAGGCATCAGTACTGCCTCGCCCGTATTCTGCATCCGTGCTTAACATTTCACACACAATGATCCCCCTGCTCAATGAGAAGCCCCATTTTATCACCGGTGCTTGTATCTCATGTTCAGGAGGCCCTTAGATTTATGCCGCTCCGAGCCGGGAAGCTGTAATGGCCACGCGTCCCAGAGTGCGCCGGGCCACCGTACACGCGGCAAACAATGCATCCGGATTCTCTTGCTGCATCCGTGGAATTTTCCGAGGACCTCAGAGACCGCATTGTAACGAGCTATTTAAGGAGTACGTGAAACGAGAGCAGGAAGAGCCTACTTTGCTTCCCGGGACGTGTGCCTTCCGCAGAGCATTCCGTTGGCCACAACGTCGTGGCAACGTGTCATGCTGCACACGGGAACTGATACCTGATGTATTTTTATGCTGAACTTCCCAGCATGCATCACTGTGTGTATTTGTTCGCGCGGGCAAAACGTATTGGTGTTTGTTTTATTCTTTTTTTCCCAGAAAGCGGGTCAGATCCCCCCCACCCCCCCCAGTGACCTCGATCTGAGCACCGATTCTATCAGAATGATGCGAAAATAAAAATAGGCGCCGGTACGTGCGGAGCCCCTCAGCGGGGTGCAGCACCACTTGACAGCCAGCTGGCCCTGCATTGGCGTCGATGGCGGCCTCACGCGTGCAAGGCACACGCCTCTAAGTGTGGCACGGCAGCCCACACACCAGCAGCCCAGTCGAGGCCCCAGCAAATGAAGCTCTTCCGGACACTGTGAATCACCGGTGGTACTGCACGGCGTTTCCGCGCAAAACGCCGCACGAGCCACCGGCCGCCAAATCGGCTGTAGCAGTGCCAGCCTCAATAATTCTTTGAACCGGGATACAACTGCCGGTCCTTTCAGTCTCAAAAATTAAATGAAGCTTTTAAATTATTGTATCGATCACATTTCATAAATGAGCGCATTCCCACTTTTCAGTGAAACATACTGCTTATTCAGTATGTTTTATAATTTATTATATTGTTACATTCAGGTGGATTCATACTTGATGCAGCCTATAAAAAAAGAGAAAGGTAGGTAATCAATTTTATATTATCTGTTTTTGATTTATATGCCCCCATAAGGCAAAAAACAGAGGTTTAATAAAAATCATAATTCTTAACATTGACAAGACTTTTTTCCATTGTCTGTGGATTTCGCTGTGAAACGCCGACCGATCGGCAATTTGCATATGAAAATGTGTATCGTTGGTGGATGACGTGAGATATATTAGGAGCTATAAGCGTGTAGCCTGCAGTCCTTAAAGGCATTATCGATGGAAAAATTTTTAACAGCATTATAATTCAATTTCCTACCTATTCATTAAATGTATTTTAACTACATAAAAACCATTTTGGTCATGCTTTTTATAGCCCTCTCTACCAGTGCCAGCAGATCCCTTTAAAAAACGAGACACTCTCGTCTCGTCCAGCTACCATGTAAATTACACAGTTCCTCTTCCACCAGAACCATGTCAGAGGTGGTGGGGGGGGGGATGGTTGCCCAGAGTAACGACTGCACTGCGCGTCTCCAGGCTGGGGAATGATGGCATTTCGGTCAGTGTGCTTGTTAATGAAGGAAAAGCCATGCTGTGACCACTTAACTACCAGTGTCTGAGGGTCTGGTTAATTTGTCATGTTAAAGTATGGTTGCCACTTATGTCACAGTGAACCCACTTCACCCAAACCTTCTCTTTTTGCAGCAGTAGCCATGTTACTTGGCTGTCAGGCCCACAGTTGCTCTGGCCAACATCCATCTTGAGCTGCGGTTACTAGACAGAAGGAGGACCAGACTGACAGATAGCCACGTTTGTTCCATTTTCAGATTAATTTGGGCTAGACGAAGAAGTGATGTGAGTGTCATTAAGAGCTTAGCATTCTCCTATTTACTTTTAAGGCATCTTGGAATAGACACCTGTAAAGACCCAAAGGCGTTTGCTGCTGGTGTAGCTGGAATGTCACATGAAAGCTGAAGCAGATTGTGGGGAGATCTCCACACCTCCAGAGCTACATGGAGACATTGGTAAGAGCAGCTTTCATCATTTCTGTTAGAAAAACAAATGTTTGTTTTATACTGTACAGCACTATTGCAGCTGATGTAGCCATAGACCAGTAAAGAAGGTGAAGACCACTCAGAGACTCTTTGGTTGTTTTTGACCTTTGTTCAGACCACATATTTGCAAAACAAACAAAAAAAAACAATATGGTTGTGAGTGAGGGTGAGAGAGAGCTGGTGGGAGAACAGGTCAGACCACCAGGGTGGGTGATTTCTTCAGGAATCATACCTGACTTCAGACAGAGGGAGTTCCCGGCTGATCCATGCCGAATCACCTTATTGTGTCTTCCACGGTAGTTTACACATCCGATTTTCTATTCTGATGCCGCACTGAAGTCCAGGCTATACAAAATACTGCACAGCATTTATAGTATAACATATATTATAGTACAATAGACCCAGAAAGTAGTTGCATGTTGCATGTATTTTTGTAGCAACAGTGTATCAGCTTAAAGAAAGATAATAATAGCAATCAGCAGTCTCTGTTTCACAGGCTTTTCTGTCAATGCGATACACAAGGGGATTTCTTTGTCATGCTGGCATTTCATTATCGTAACTTTTTATTGCTAGCGTTGACAGTGAGTGGTTGGGAAACATAAAGTTAAAATAGGTTAGTAGAGACTTGCAAACTCCCAGCCTTCATTCCTAATGATTCGCTCGTACGAGAAGAATAAGCCACTTAGCTATAGCTGAGTATGGAAAATAAACCACCTTTCAAGTGACCTAGATAATCCATTATCTGGCGGGGTATTATGAGAGCGGCGTCCTCTTCCTCTTCTAGCCTCACGTTTCCTGTCAGGCTGACTTTCTTCCAGGCCCCGCGCGGAGCCTCACAGGTCGCTTCGCGGACGGAGGGGAAATGCATTCTGGGCTTTCCGCCTCCCCTGGGCTCGTAAATGTTTCGCATTTCCAGAGAATGGCATGGTGGTTTCACTGGCGAGAAGCGGCTGCCTAGCGTGCCGCATAGATGCCGGCGCCGCTGGCGGAAACAGGCGTGCATGCGACAGGCCTAGTGCAAGGAGGCCATGGGGGTAGCTGCACTCGCTCACTCCCCCGGTCTCCTCCTTGGCGTCTCTCTGAGGGGACACACTTTCTTCCCTCCCTCTTCCCCATCCTACCTCCCGTCCCCACGGGTCTCCGCACCACGCATCACGTGTTACATACGCAGGTATCCCTGCCGCTTTCTCATAAAAAAAAGTGTCAGGGAAATCTAATGAGAACAGAGCACGCTGCCTGTTAGTCTCTTGCACGTGTTAATTGCGCTAAATGGATCTGCACCCCGCCATTTCAGAATAAAAAAAACTCCTGGAAATAAGATGATTTATTTTTTTCCTTATAAAGACCTCAAAGAAAAACGTTCAGTCCAGGAACGCAGATTCCCTGCTAGTGCATAATGCTTTACATTTGACACATCGCGCATCGCCCCGCGGCGTATCCAAATACATCTTTGTTTATAGCAGTTGCACTGCACGCATTTCATCAAATTGGTACACTTAGAGTCAGTTTTCTCCAGGACACACTCTTAGTCCAGACTAAACCAAAGCCCTCTTCCTGTGCAGATTACCTAGATAGCTGTTCTTGAGCTGTTCTGCGAAAAGTCTAACCACAGAAACTCCACAATGGCACACAGTGCGGGTTCATTTACAATGTGCTGAACGTGCGAGCAGGCTCTAAGTCTTCTGACACAAAGGGGGAAAAACAGCACGCTCTCTGCCATGTCTACAAATTACTGTAAAATTGTCTACCTTTTTTTAAAAAAATTATTTCAATAGCATGTTTTAGCGGCCGTGCCTCTCCTAGGGTTCATAGCCTCTGGCGCCGTTTCTAGTGTCTATTTATTTGGTGTAAATCTTATGCACACATTCGAGTATGAAATATCATGAGGTTGAAATCCAGTCTATGTGGTCAAAGCAGCGTCCTGCCAGTAGCGAATGCCAGGGGCTTAAACACTGTCTCAAGTAACCGGCCTCTCGAAATGAGCTCAACCTCAATTATTACTTTGAAAACTGTCTATCTCCTTGACGGTTATATATTCATCGCTCCAGATGAGTCCCTCACAAATCCAGTCTGAAGTGTCCCTGCAGGCAAAACATGCAGCTGTAAAACCACAGGCTACATCTGCGCTGACGAGAAAGGGGGGTGGGGGAGGCAAGCTGTTCTGTCTGTATCAAAGCTATTTGTGTAGGCCCTTTGTGCCTCACCGTTTTGCGCTCGGTGTTTGCGCGTTCGACGAAACTCCCAAAAAGAAGAGCTTTTGTCAGCCTCGACCGGGACAATAAACTCTGTGCCGCGAATTAGCTGTGGTTAGCCTGTGGACGTGGACGCTAATTGTCATACAGCATATAGGCCCGCTGCTGCGAACCTACCTAAGGAGAACAATTGTCGAGAGGAGCCGTTGGGTGGAGACAGTCCTCATGTAACCCCCGCGAGGCTGCCACAGACAGACAACAAGGAGGCTATTGACAGTGAACTTGCCTGGGAGAACAGACCTCAGAGGCAGGAGTCATCCAAACCAGGCTGGCGTGCGGAAGGCCGCGGAATTCCGCACTGCAAGGCGGCTTTTGTTCTCACTCCGAGGCGTGCGGCGCGCTCCCGCACACAGACGGAAGGGGGGGGTGGTTTAACGGCCCAGCGGCTGTATACCGAGCTGCGCTTCTCTACGGCCTGTAAAGGACAAACAACCAGCTGGTCGCAGCTCAGCGCTGCTGGTTTATTTAAGGTATTTATCGTTCCGTGGCTCCTTTCTCCGCATGTCCCATAAACATGACAGTGCCATCTTCCCCAGGGCTGTTGCTCTGTGCCTCCGTGGATCTACCACGGACCCCTGTGGGCCAGAGGCCCCCACAGCCCCCGTGGTCCTTCCATAGCTGCGGGTCATGTCTGCCTGACACGCTCCGAGAGACGCCTGCCCTGCCAGCGCCAGCAGTGCTCTGTAGCCGGAGCCGCCATTTGCGTCCACGGAAGACTTTTTTTACGGCTCACCACGCAAACCACAGACGACAGGGCTCCTCCAGACCAAGAGGGCCGCGCCGTTTTTCCTTTACCGCTTTCCAAGATGCGTCTGTGAGGAGGAGGCGCGGGTCTGAGGGGCTTTGATGTGGGAAGGACAGGAGTGCGGCCCGGCAGTGCGACAGGCAAATTTGAAGTTGTTACTGCCATTACAGTACTTAGAAAGGCCTTTGAAATGCTTCCAGGCCCTACCCTGTTCAGTCCACTGTGACCTGCTCGTCTTTATAAACCACACTGCGCTCTCTTGACGCTGCAGGAGTGTCACAGACGTAGTTAATTTGCGGCGTGATTCTGACACATTTGCATAATGATTATTAATGTCGAGGCCCATCCCTGACAGTCGGGGCTTCACTGTTTGCAGTGTGCATTAATGCTAGGATGTGTGGAGGGAAGCCTAGCCCCCTCCACATCATTTCCATACACCATTTCATTTCTCTGTTTAATATCAAAAATGCATAAAGCCCATATCAGCCTCCCCCGGTAAAGTTATTCCATTCTGAGGCACTTTCCAGATTTCAAACATCCTGAAATTCTCTCAAAGAAGTGAAACCATGTATTCATCCATCCATCCATCCATCCATCCATTTTCTGAAGCCTCTTATCCTATTCAGGTTCGCGGGGGGGGTCTGGAGCCTATCCCGGAGGCTACGGGCACAAGGCAGGGAACAACCCAGGATGGGGCGCCAACCCGAAACCATCAACATACATTACCTGTCACTTACTGTACTGTATGTAAACGGAACCTGTAATGACGCAAAGGGCAAAGATAGAAATTACTCATTACAGTAAGGACATAAAAGTCTATGGTCTGTGTACTTGGATTAAAGTGTTACACACTCGAGGGGGCTGCATGAGTGTCAGGAGATAGTGCCCCCCCCCCGCTGATCGGCTGACCTTTGACGTCATGACCGATGACTGCAGAGAACACTTTTACCTCGTTGCTGGTGCCCTCAGTGATTAACAGGACAGCAGTCAGAGCGCTTTCCACACCCCCACGGCGGATGTGCACTTCTTCACGTAGTGCTCTTCCTGGTGGGCTTAGCGTGCCAGTGGCATGTCACAGAGGTCCGCCATTCCGGGATTTGACCAAGAATGTCTGGGTTGTGTTTTTAAAACGGGATTCTGATCAATGATTTTTCAGCCAGTGGTTTCTCAGTCCACTGAATTAATATTGTACGGTGATGCACTCCAGCCGCCAGCCAAAACAAATAAGTAAACTGCTTAATGATATGAATAACTTAGCATCGTCTTCCTTTGCGACATTAGGCCATGTGATTGGTCATGTCAGAATCCCACCCGGAGCTGCGTTCAGTGGTGGCTGCGTGTATTCTCATTGACCTTGATGGAAACTCAAACCGCAGATCAGGCTGCAATTAACTGTTAATCTGATCCCAGTGTGACGTACGAATGTAACTAATGGAAGTGGAGCTCGGAAAATGAAATGGTTTCTGCACAGATTTGTGGCCATTCCGCAGATTCCAAGGGGGAGGCAAGCTAGTAATTCGGCAAACTGCGAGCGGTAATTCATAGCATCGACATTCTCGGACACACGCGCGCGGTTCAGCTCTCGTCCTTCTTGCTGCCTTTGCTCGTCACTACCTCTCATTCCGTGCCAATAAAGGTTTTGGGAGGAGGTGATGTTGCTCAGGTGCAGGCGAAGGCTTCTGATGTTTTACGCGGCGCTCTGCGGCTCACGGCAGCCATGCCGAGTGGAGCTGGCGCTGCCGCTTTGAGGGGCCGCTAAACGAGAACCCCACCCCAGCAACTCGACGGGGAGAATTTTCTGTGCACAATTTGATAGCTGACCCTCTCGGGGGGGGGTAGAAGGGGGGTTGTGGGCAGAGGGTGAATCCACAGAGGCCACTTCTGGACACAAACTCCAGGCGAGGATTCAAAAGAGAACATCATCACCTTCCCAAGCCCCAACACAGTGTCACTCACTCACCCACAGGCCTCTCACGTATAAATACAGCACACGGCTGAAAGCTGAATAGCGGCTCCTAATCGAGACACACATCCCCCCCCACCCCGGCCGACTCCTGCCCCTGCCGAGGATCCTGAGGCCGCTTGGGGGACCAAACCCAGCATCCAGCAGCATCAGCGAAGATATCAAAGGAGGCTGCGCAGAAGAGAAGACAGACGATTTTTTGGCACATTTTGTGTAGCTGCTGTTGCAGCCGTTGGTACAAAAAGACTTGGAAAGATCCAAAGATCTTGCTGAAGGCCTCTAGGAGGCCAAAGCCTCCTTCAGAAATAACAGAGGTCTGTGTTTTAAACCCTTTTTCTTTGTTACACAAAGTGAACTCCGTCGGTTTTGTCTGCACGGCCAGCTTCTGCAATTATACAACTATTAGGATTAAAGCAGATAAACCTGTTTTATAGATATGTTTAAAAAGCTGAACACAACTTCCATTAGAGCCTCATTATCTGAGGTGTGCAGCCTTTCAGTCGGCTCTCCATCCTGCTTCACCCCCCCCCCCCCCCGGCGTCCTCTGCAGAGAGCCCCAGTATCCGGGATTGGACCTGTCCGTTTTCCCCGTTAATTACTGCCAAAGAGTTTTACAACTGCGATAACGACTAGAGGGCTTAGCCGACCCAAACAAAACACACCAGCCGCATCACGTCGGGGGCAATAAAGAAAATGTAACCTTCACACAGCGAGCGTCGGTGCTGGCTCAAGTCGGAAGCTTCCACTAGGTAACCGTCAGAAGAAACTCTCAGAAATCTTAATAGGGGGTGCACTCCAAATTTTAATTCTTATTGGAATAACATGCAGTTATTTACTCACTGAAATGTTGCTATCCATCATTTAGATTTTAAGGGCAAGCATAGCTGTCTGTTATGTATACAGTCATCTGAAATACAGATTCAATTAACTATTTGTCACAAGTTATAGGAAAGCCAGCGCCGAGAAGAAAAACTTTAGAACAATACTGAAATGTTATGATGTCTGTTTTCAATTGTCATTTTTTTACATGATTGTATAATATTTATAAAAATATAATACCATGTAAGTATAAAAATAAAAATAAGCAAAAATGTGAAATTTCAGAATATTTGAAAAGGCCACTGTCGTACAAACTCGTGCGTTGCATGTAAAGCAACTCAAGAAAAACACGAGCTTTGGCAGCCGGATTCTCACTTGTCTTCTCACTGTCTAAAAAAGTGAAGCCAAACACTGTTAAAAAACTAACAATTATAACCATTTTAAGTACACCATTTTATTCTGGTGAGAACAAACCACTGAAGCAGAAAATTGTTACTGCAGCCACACACTATAAACACAGTTTTTGGAGGATTCATTAATATTAATATTAGAAAAGATATAATTGAGTGCTCAGCTTTGCATGAGGGTCCAGAAGTGTTTTTGTAATCTACGCCCCCCCGTGAATCACATCATACTTTTCTTCATTCAGTTTATTGAACCTCCTCACAGTGTTGCAGTCAGAGGACCTTTTAGCAGCAAAGCCTTGGGTCATCTAGCCGGCTCGGGTGGGGGCTCTTTAAAGGGGCGGGTTCATGTTTAATCCTGGTCATGCATTTGTAACACAGATCACCTCCTTTAAGAGGCCCCACATCTTCCACTTCTTACAAAGCCCTGCTCCACATACTGTTGACAGATTCCACTTTCTAGAAAATTCCACTTAAAGGCGAGGAGACAATGGGCAGTTCCATTCCGCCTCAGAACGTGGCCGGTTGGTCAGGCC
>JAODLD010000008.1:2002090-2027778 GCA_026781065.1 Mormyrops boulengeri | reverse complement strand
CCCCGGCCCGCCCGCGCCCGCGCCCCGCCCCGCCGGCCCCGCCGCCCCCCCCGCCGCCCCCCCCCCCCCCCCCAACTAGGCTCCATTGCAATGGTATATGCTAGATATCCCTGCATTTCACCCTCCTCCATAAAAGACACACATCCATGCACATCCTTACATAGATGTATGTAGGGTATATATAGTGACCATCATAGATAGTGTCCATATATACTTGAGAAGGTCCTAGATTAAAGGCTTGTATGAGTTCTGTCAATTGCAGTACCTTTCCCTTCTTGACACAACTTATTAGTGTGTGTGGCATGTGGGGCTGCTGTATGTGTCTTACTGCCCCAGGAATGACACGAAAAGACCTTCTGCTCACCACCTTTCCCGTACCTGAATACCTACCCAGGTTCCTGCTACATCACCGCGCCAAGGCTTCCAACCCAATGGATCACACAGGCTCATCAGCTGCGGAACAGGGATCGCCAGTGGTGCTTGCGAAGTTGGACACATCTGCTTCAGCATCTGAGATGTGCGCTCTGTTTTGTAAAGGAAGCCGTGGAATCCATCTGCACGCCTGGCGGCTCACTCTCTGGGAATCCATGTCATATGAGACAGAGCAGAGAGCAGTAACCTGTTCACAGAAGAATACTGTCCACGATTTCTCTCCCAATTTCCATGCCTTGTTAACGGCATGAAATGATACCACACTGTTTTACAGGCCTGACTGACAGTACAGAAATTACAATGAAGAGGATGTTGGACAGTAGGCAGGCTGACTTTAGCAATGCTCAGCTGACCATCACGTGGGCACAAGCTACACTGCTGATTTATTTACTGCTTCCTCTCAACACTTTTCTGTCGTCCCACACTTCAGCAGTTTCTTTAGCCTGACATAACAGTATGTGGCCCTTCCTTTAACACAGGTAAGCGTTGGGGGATTTCCTTGACTTGAGGAAACAAAGAAAGTGAGAAGACACCACCGCGAACGCTGAGTGGTCCTTTTTAATTGCACGAAGCAGTGAATTAAGTTTCTGAATTAGCATGCTGCCACAAAGTGTCATCTAATGTACACTTACCAGTCAAAAGTTTTTGCACACACTGAGATTTTCTACATTTGCATGTTACTAGTGTAACATTTACTAAAAATACACTCAATATTCTTTGCTAACAGATAAATCCACCATTTGTTCCAGAATGTTCATATGTTCACCATTTGAGTACCTTTATTAGCAAGAAAATGTCATATCTTTAATTCATCAAGGTAACCTGCTATAGCAGTTATAACAGCAGAGAAAATTCCAGGCATTCTTTCTACAAGGGACATTAAATACTGCTGTTTCCTGGGAAACACGTGCATTAAGGACAGCCTAGAATTTGACTATACCATCACCACACAACCAGTTAATAGTTAATTTTGACTTTTATTTTCATTTATCGCTCAACTTTACAGTGCTTAAGAAGAATAAAAAATCTGCAGTTTATGAAATAAATGGAAAAGTGGTAAAAAACTGTGTTTTTGCTGGTAGTGCACATGCTTGCAGGTTAACTGCATGTCAGAAATGTGAATGTCTTAATAAAATGAATGTTACATTTCACACTGAGGAGTATCTGTAAGTGGTACAGTCAATGTAAAATTGAAACATATTCCAGCCACAAGGTACTGAGACTGAATTGAATAGTGATACTTTATTGACCGCAACCCCCTTGGGGAAATCTTCTTTCCACCTATCCTGTCTTGGTTTCTGTACGACAGACGTACGTACAGGTGACAGCCAGCTTGGAGGTCATAGCACGGGGTCAGCCAGCATGCAGAGCCCCTGAAGCAATTGGGGGCCTTGCTCAAGGGCCCAAAAGAGGCATCAGTCTTGGGATTTGAACCAGCAACCTTCTCATCATGAGTACAGAATCCTAGCTCACTAAGTCACATACTGTCAGCCTTCTGTCTCTTTCTGCATTACTGTCAATGGCTCACATGACAAATCTTTTATTTTCTTTGTGTGTAAAGTCAAAGGAAATACCCTAAAACAAAATTTTATTTCATACAAACTCCATGTTGTTCATCCATTCATCCATCATCCAACTGCTTATCTCATGCATGTCTGTTGCGAGCCAAGACCCTGTCCCAGGAATCACAGAGCAGAGGGCAGGGAAGAGCCTGCATGGGATACCAGTCCCCAACAGTACACATACACACTCCAGGGGCCATTTACAGATGCTAATTCACCATATTTTAACCACTCTGGGAGCAAACACGAGGTCTATTCAACATGAGGTGTAAACAAAACACATGAGAGATTCGAACCCCCAATCTTAGAAGTGCGAGCCACCAGGACACCCTGATACATTCCTTTGGTTTATAGGTATTTTTGTTCTTTTTGTTTATAGGTATTTTTGTTCCTTTTGTTTGTAGGTATTTTTGTTCCTTTTGTTTGTAGGTATTTTTGTTCTTTTTGTTTATAGGTATTTTTGTTCCTTTTGTTTGTAGGTATTTTTGTTCTTTTTGTTTATAGGTATTTTAGTTTGTTTTGGTATCATTGTACAGAAAGATATAAAAATATTCAGACTGAGTTAATATCGCAATATTCTGATATTTTGTGTGTGCAATGCATACTTTTTAAATTTGCACTACACTTACTTGGTTTGCAGTACATGTACAATCTGTGCCCCTCGTCTGTTTTGCACTATATGCATGCTTGTCTTTGTACTATGCTCTTGCTGCTGTATGCACCAGAGTTTCCAATAAGGGTCAATAGAGTCCACCTTAATCCTAATCTTTATAATAAATATCATTATCTGTTAGACATCTGTTAGTAGATGTATTTTGCAGAATCGGTAGTTTTCATTTATATTCAAATGCATAGTCAAATTTATAAATATTATGAGGTCAGAAGGTCAAGGTCAAAAAAGCAGAGGAAATTTGTAAGGGCACTGGTGAGGAGACAAAATTGATGATTGGGGTCAGAATTAGTCTGCAAACTTGTCAGGACAAGAAAAAAGATATTCAGATAAATATGTAAGCATATTGATAGGTAGTTTACTGAAAGAATTTGAGAAAATATTGTGCCATATTTCCTGAGTGGAGATAAGTAACATCAGAAAAAACAACGTGGGGCAGCACCTTGTAATCAAAAAGTCTGTTTTTCCCCAGAAAATGTTTGTTTTGGCTGTTTATATTGACGTTATCCAAAGAATACTGCTACAGAGTTTTTGCTTATAAGGATGTGAGTAAAACTAGATTTCTAAATCTCTTATGCTCTTCATATCTTCAGTCTGTGGGGTTTGATGCATATGGTCTCTGGTATCAAAGAGTCCATTTGAGAGGAAGGGGCACCCAAGTGGGACCTGAGATATTTCTTCATGAAGAAAGAGATGAGATGCCATTTGGCCTGTGGATAGCCTGCCAGGAAAAATGAGAACGAATAGTTCCTGTTTACCCCTGGGAAAGAATGTCTCTTAAGGACCTACATGTACCTAAAGAAATCTCATGCATTTGGCCAGTTCCCACACAGCACCATGCGGAACAGCCTTTCAGGAACAACCTTGGAAATTCAAATGTACCAGTCCCCAACTCAGAGTTTCCATTTTTTTGCAAAGTTTTGACACTCCGTTTGCCGCAACATTGAGCGCTTTGATCTAAAGCTCTTGTTTTCTGAGTTTTGGTCCTGTAAAACTATGTTTTACCCTTATACTACACCTTGCATTGTGTCATCCTTTTAAATTTATGGATATTTTGGGTAATGTGGTAACGATTATATATTTTAAAGCAAAGTTGCAATGTTTTTTGCCTTACATACAAACTGAATGTGAAGACCCCAATGTCAAAGGATGAACAGTGGCTTCATTTAAAAAGCACTCCTTATAATAGCTAAATTATCTGTTTTGAGGGGGGGGGGGTAAATATTAGCTGGAAATTGCATTGGGGAAAAATGGGTACATTTGTAACTGGTATCTCTTGCCTTGGTGTCAGGCCGAAATAGCTGTTGAGATGATAATGTTGTTATCTAAAGGGGCAATTTATCATATAAAAAAACTATAAAAGTGTTCTTGAAGGGCCTGACTCTATGTTAACAGGCTCTGCTGTATACACTGAACACCTTCATCCCTCGTAATGCAGCTCCCCCTCTCCCTGCCCCCACAGGCCCCTGGGGACCGTCTTCTCTGCCCAGGGTCCCTGTCTATCCACATCATTAGTTGCTATCTAGCATTGAC
Organism: Mormyrops boulengeri; assembly: GCA_026781065.1. Lineage (NCBI taxonomy): Eukaryota > Metazoa > Chordata > Actinopteri > Osteoglossiformes > Mormyridae > Mormyrops > Mormyrops boulengeri. The sequence continues at coordinate 2,023,581 of JAODLD010000008.1, read as the reverse complement.
AGTAGAGTAATTTGAGCTTGGGCTCCCAGAGGCCTACTCCTTTACTTCCTGCTCTAGGAATAAGCTGCCTATTGATTAGATATCAGGCTGTAATTGGGCCCCGATCTCTCTTGGCCTGAGATATATGATGGAGATGACAGGAAACAGATGACCTGAAGATGCTTGTAAATAGTCTGGTTGAACAAAATGTCTGCTAACCACTTTGGTGCCAAGTTTCCCTGCCCTCCATGGCTCCCCCTGCCCTTTTTGTTGTGTCATGTATTGTTGGGGTGAATTTACAGACAGAGAAGACAAATCTTATAAATGAAAACGCATAGCTTCAGTTTTTCTCTTTTTTTTGTTACATTACAAATGGGTTCATTAAACAACAGGACAGCTGACCTTTGGGATGCAATATATGGTCTGAAAGGTCAAGGATGACACACAAAACACTGACATTAAAATATCCACCCATTATATAATCATTTTTTTTAAGTTTTATTTAGTTTACTTAATCACTGTTTATTCAATCCACATTAATTAGATGTTAAGAAATGTAGTGGACAACTAATTTAAAGTTGGCTTCTTTGGAAAACATTGTTCATTGTCATAACCTTCCAATCTATACAAGATTATATAATCAAATCTCTTTCAGGCAGACTGATAAACCTGGTTTAAGAGTTTAGCAGAATTGTGACAGTTAGGAGACAGACAGATTCATTTTACAAAACTGGTGGGCAAACCAAGTGAATTTCAGTGGAAAATGCATGATCTATTCATCACCAAATTAGTCGACGTCACATGTCAGCCATTAGCTTTTAGCATGTTCGTTTTTTGTGTTTACTCTGCTCTGTCTCAGCTTAGCAGTGGTGAACCTGAAAACAGCACTAATAAAAGCAGTTAAATATCGAACCCTCAGAGGTCAGCGCTAGTTCCACTAAATTCCTAATATATTTGGGGCCCAGCTTCCAAACAGTTCAACTCCAGGGCCGCTGCACCACTCAATCCTCTGCTGTCGGATTTCAGCCATTTTGCATTGACAGTATGAACATAGTGAAATATGGAAATAGGGACAGCTCTTTTAAAGCATGGAATCAGAACTTAATATGCCTGAAGTGTATTTAGAAGAAAGCTAGGTAATACATTAAAGTCCTAATGACTATCTGTATATTTCTGGACTGGTAAGGAATACACTCCCATTAACCTGATTTTCTTTTCTAGACAGTGAAGTACATGACCTGCCTCTTTTAAGGCTTTCAGACCCGAGTTCTCTTTCCAAGTGGACCACATTGTTGCTGTCATAATGGCATGAGGCAGCTTTAAACACCCTGTCCACTGTGAGAAGAGGACACTAATGCGACTGCAAAAACATTTTCCTCCAGAGACGGGGCGGTTTGGATTCTTCGTCACAGTGTTTGACGCCGAGGCCTGTGGGTCCGTGAGTCTCCAGGGTTCTGTGGCCAGAGGCGGGGTTGGCATCTGAGCGTTCATCAATAGCCGGGCCCGGGTGCCCTGGCATGGCGGCTGCATGCAGGACCGAGTCTGGAGCCAGCGTCTGAGCTCTACACGTCTGAGAATGCAGTTAGAAGGATGTTGTCGTCTCAGGTTAAATTGGAGTATTTTTCCTGGTGAGACAGTCTAGTTTCACTCCCAGCTTGTCAGTGCTGATAGCAATTGTGCTTTTTTTGTAATGTTTTCTTTATTGGGTTCTTGTTTTTTTTAATCTTTCCTCTAGCTATCTGCTCGTGTCCTGGCGAGGACGGCGGAATGAGGTGGACGAACTGGAAATATCTGCTAGAAGTCACAACATGACAAGGCCTCCATTCGTGCCGGAGATAATTTAATTTAAAATCCTCCCTTTATTCCAGATTCTGCTTCAAGACGACGTTTGACATGGGTCTAATTTCCCTGCTCGATGACATCACTATTAAAAAGTCAGACATCGCAAACAAGCTGTTAATCATTGAAACATCACTTAGAAGTTGCTGGCTTAAAGTATGGCTTTTGAAAATTCTTTTGTTTGTATAACTTCTTATTTTTTCTCATTTTACGACAGACCTTTAGGCCAAACGGAGGGGACTCCCCCCCACCTACATGAGCGCTTCTAGCACTTGTCCTGAACTGACCACCACACTTGCCCGCTAAGCTGGTTTTTGTTCTTCCTCAGCTTTTAATGGTTTGATTTAAAGTTATTATTTAGCCAATAACTGTGCCAGTTATAAATTAGTCCCTAATTGAAAGTTATCTCTACAGCACAAAGGTCTGGAGTCCCTAGCTTAGCTCTTACTGAAGTTGTGTAAAATTAGAGTTAGAATGCAGAGGGAAAGTGAAAGGGATTTGAATGAAAGTATCAGATCTATTACAGGCAAATCTGCACAGCTGAGGAAACACGTTAAAATGCTGACAGTCCCAGTAGTGAAATTTAGCCCTAAAGAGAGACTAATTGACTTGATTGTCTCACCGCCACTCTCATCCGATTGAAACAAGACAGACTGCATTAGCCTAGCCGCTATTAACTTCCTTGCCGTAATGAGAAAATGTGGCCATACAAGTGGTGCTAAAACGGTGATAGCCAGAGGTAGGATTTCAGAGGAAATGGGGAAAGTGGCTCTCTGCTTCAGGCAGACAGGTGTTGGAGTTCCCTGTTGGAGCAACTTTCAACATGTCTTGTCAGCTTGAAAATCTTAATGACACACGTGTGGAAATGTGAGAGGGGCCAGGCGCAGCTTCAGCGGCTTCAAAGCCCATTTCTTTAGCTCCCTGCAGAATCCTGTTTTGAAATCAGCGCCAATCTTTTTTTCTTCTTGTTTTCGTTCACCGTCATTGAGTCAGCGAGGGTCGTAATGATTCATGTACTGAACACCACCAACTATAATCGGTCACTGGATCCCATCAATCACGACGTCTCTTCCCCATAATGGACTTGACAACAGTTAAGCAAAAACAGCCTGCAAGGCAGGAATTTTTACATGGTCAGAACTTAATAGTGTTTGCAATTGTTGCTGAGTTAACATGATTAAGGAAATTCCAAATGATACTATTTACATTTTAATGGGCAGCATCAGAGCACCGTCTAGTCACTTGTGATAAAACCAAATTGAGCCTAAGAGATGAATATTATATTCCACAAAGGCGGTACTGTATGTTGTGACATAAATAACCGCATACTAACCACATAAATGCAAGGGCCCAAATGATTTTGTCCTGCCGAAGAAATTGGAATTTCACAGCTAGGGTATAATAAGGGGTTGGTTGTCCTGCTCAGATATGGTTTCACCACGCTGAACCATGTGTTTTCTTTGATCGAGATCCAGTTCTCTCAGCTTTGCATCTGTCCTGGCTCGTTGTAACCAGATGGTTGGCTCGTTTGGGGGGGTGGCTTGGAAAATACCATGGGCTCAGTTCAAGCACCTTTTTGTGTTGCATATTTTCTGAGTTAATTCAGCATTCTCTCACCTGATTGGTTCCCCGTTTCTGCTGTGACTCACCTGCAGGTTAGATTGTAAGACAGCCCTTCTCATTTTATTTGTGTTCAATATATGACACAAAAACCTAGTAACCTGCTAACCAGGTTTTCCAATCCTAAGCTAGCCTGTGATCCAAAGGACACTTCTGCTTCAGAAATATGCATGCCTTGTTAATGTATGCCAATACGAGAGAGGGTGCAGCTTGGTATGTAATTAATGGGTATGCTGAAACAATTCATATGACCTTCTAATATTGAGACCTTGAAAAAGGGCTCAGTTTACAGAACTTGCCGACTAATAGCTGTTGAGTGAATAATTTATAGATCTTAAAATGGCTGGTGGAAATCCTGCATCTTCATTTTATTTAATTGCTTTTTTGTTTACATTAAGTAAGAAAATCTGAATATCAGATACAGTTGGTGTCTCATATGCATTGTTTTTAAGAGAAGCTGTTGTTTATTGGGCAATTAGTATGCAGAAAATGTTGTGTCCTTTTCATTGTTATTCATATTTATGAAATACCTGGGAGTGTTGACATAGACGGCCTTGTGACACCCATACTTGTGAGCTGCCTGTCTATTGGGCCCATTCAGATGGTTTTGTCTTGGGGCTGTGGGAAAGTACTTATGTCACTGCAGTATATTGTCCCCCTGTCGCTCCGGCCTGGTGCAGAACTCTGCATCTTGCATGTCAGTTCTCACTGGTGTCTTTGTCAGGATCCGTTGGCATTCCGCAAATATCCACATTCCTTGGATGGCTCCCTCTTCCTTATTTTGTCAATTATGTACTTGTTTATTTTATAAAGATCCATTTTCTAGTCGCCCACATCTTTGTGGGACACCATCAGGGCCCAGTTCTTTGCCATGCCCTTGTCCGCTGCGTCACTATGCTTTTCCAGTCAGAACCGGGTCCAAGCGCCTTCTGGGGAAGACTGGTAGATTAAGGCCAGGACCACTGGTGTCTTTGGTGGAAAGATTCAGGCTTTGAGAGGCAAGGGAGGTTTGCAATGAGAACAAGTGTTAACTCTGGAAACTCCTTCAGCACATTGTCACAGAGGACTGAAAGAAAACCATAGTGCTTCACATTCATGCCTGATAGTGAAAACAGTTTGTACAGCATTTCTGGGGCAATGTGTGGCCACCAGATCATTAAATTCTGTCGTGTATCATCCAGAGAAAGACAACTCTGGAAGCTCTGTAAACACTGTGTATGCTGACGTACCAACAGGCATATATAAAAAAAAAGTACATTTTTACCACATCCACATAGATATTTTAGCGATTAACTCCTTTATATAGGGGACTGGTGTAATATCTGCAATATCTTGCTTTTTTATGAATTTAGAGGCTTTGTGCACGGCTTGCCTTGCACTGGGTGCAGGTTGACTAATAACTCAAAGCTTATATTCAGCATTTGTTCCTTCAGAGTCAGAGAGGCAGAACGGACTGGAGATGCTTATCACCAGACACTGCTGAACTCTAAGCAAACAGCCACGGAGATAATCGAGTCTTATGAAAACTTGTCCTTTCATAGAATTGACTAAGCAACCATCTGCTTTTTTCGTAAAAAAAAAAAGAAAGAAAAAGGAGGGAAAAACCAGCCACTGCTGTCCCTTTATGCTGTGCGTTCGGATTTCCTCTTGGAAAGAATGAGCTTGTGGCTGGTTAGGCCTCTGTTTTGTGGCTATAATCAGCACCGGCCTGCGTCATGACTAGCGAACATCCAAGGTCTGTCAAGCAGTAATCCTTGACTGGGCAAAGACCAGCATGAGGCTGGAGAAGCCCAGCCATCCACTAGAGGACTTTTCTGGACTCAGCCTCTCTGTAATGGTGGCCAATGCAGGTTTTGCTTTGGGGAAACCCTACTAACACCATAGAGGAGTGATATTGCCTGGGCTCTTTATGCTTTCTAACTATAATTTACTACACAAAGAAACTTCGACATGTAAAGGTCACCCCATTTAAAAATCTTTGATCATGATCCTGTGTTTTTCTATCAAGGGGTGAGGCTAATAATGAGTAAGAAAACCCAAAGCCCGCTCAGTAATTTGGACACCCAGCAAGTTGTGTCCCAGAGGGGAACATAACACTAGCTCAGTGTGCTACGCTGCTATGCTCATCAGTCTGAGTCCATTACTGTCCATTTGTCCTTCAAATGAACCGCCGAGTTCCACAGAGACGCAGGAGAAGGAAAATCTCATTAGCTGAACCACAGGTATTAAGCTTTGAGATCTTCTGTTATTTAATAGTCACAGAGCTATAAAATATGTTCATTCGTGATTCCAACGCTCTTCAGAACGGAGAGAACATGCGTGCTGCTACGATGACCTTGGTATATGTCTCGTGTGCCTGTCTCTTCTTTCAACATCATGTCTTCTAAGCGTTCCGGTGAACAAAGACTCCTCAACTCTTCCCCTCTTCAACTATGGGACTATATGTGCTATCTTTGGGAGATTTCATTGGCCTTTGGTGCCTTTAGTTGTACCACAAAGGGCACTAAGAACAGTTTTTCATATGTATGACATTTCATATTGAAAATAAAAATAGGTAAATACATATAGGGAAAACAGGTAACACTTTACTGAAGCTGTCATCTATAATGCATTGTACATACAGTAGCTTCATAATGCATTATAATGGTTGGTATAAGAAGTAATAAAGAATTACAGCATCTTCTATTGACAGTCATAAGGCATTATAGCGTTGATTATAATACTTCATTAGTTCCAATGAAGCTCTCATCTACAATGCATTTGAGAGGCAAGGAATGTTTACAATGAGAACATGTGATAACTCTGGAAACTCCTTTAGCATATGGTCACAGAGGACTGAAAGAAAACCGTAGTGCTTCACATTCATGCCTGATAGTGAAAACAGTTTGTACAGCATTTCTGGGGCAATGTGTGGCCACCAGATCATTAAACTGTGTTGTGTATTATCCAGAGAAAGACAACTCTGGAAGCTCTGTAAACATAGGATACTCTCATCTATAATGCATTGTACATACCTTCATAATGCATTATAATGGTCAGTATAAGAATTAAGGATGCTTCACATTACAGATGAGAGCTTCATAAAGCATGCATAATGCATAATCTACATGGTTATAATGTGTTATGCCTTATAATCAATATTTATAGTCATGTTTATAATGCTTTATGAATCTATGAAAATGTGTTATGAATGTGTTCATTGATTCTTTTAGACGCGGCATTCATAGAAAGTGTTACCAGAAAACCCATATATTGTTTATCTTACATACTGTGTTATTTTTAAAACACAGTCACTCCCACGGTGTTGCCAAAACAGCTGGCCCATGTTCATGTCTACAGTACTGCCCTGAAGTGATACTTCGCTGCCTCTCGTATCTTGTCTGGACGGTGCCCAGAAACTGCGGGCAAACTCAAATATGTGTAACCAGAGCCAAGCTTGGTCAAGCTGGACTGCCACAACAAATTGGCCTGATGAGAAAAGAGGGGGAATATAGAGAATGTGTGAGATAGCCAAAACGGGGTAATGTGAGTGCTGCTGTAGCCTGGAGGAACCCTGCTGTTCACAGGCATCTTGGATGCAGCCCAGCACTCAGTCATTAAACGCCAAACATTATATCTGCTTCAATTATGCACGCCCGTCCCCAGTAGTATTCCAGTGTGAGACTGCATGTGCATCCGTGTGTGTCTTGATCTGTTCACGTAATGGATATTCAGACGGGTGTCCTGTGTCAGGCGGTATTTTAATTCAAGGCAAATCTAACATGCACGGACACTGTGAATTAGAAGGAATGTCTGCGGCCATCTAGTGTGTGAGTTTGGTGACAGATTCGACATGACTCAGGTAGCACCCGTCGGGGGATGTGGTTCCATATGGCGGTGGATATGAGCTCACGATATGGCAGCGTGCTCTGTACAGCGTGGCTGATGGCGTGCAGCATGTGCAGAAACCCATGTAATATAGACACTAAACACAAGGCCGTGTTCGTACTGCACATTCCAAATGGCATGAACGTTGGTTCATGCCTGTTCACAAACCTATCAATATGCATCATTACGCATCCATCACTCTTCTAACCACCAATCATGTGAGGCCTGGAGCCTATCCCAGGAAGCACAGGGCACAAGACTGTGGTACAGTATACCCTGGATTGGATGCCTATCCAGCTCAGGGCACATTCACAGTCATAATCTATGGCAGTTTCTTTCCCAATGTCGTCCTTGGGGACCCTCAGAGAGTCCACGTTTTTGCTCGCTAGGAAGCTGGGAGGGTGCAAAAATGTGGACCGACTGTGGGTCCCCAAGGACCAGATTGGGAAACATTGATCTATCGGCAATTTAGAGACAATAGTTAGCATAGCCATTTTGGGAGACACAACCAAGGGAAAGAGCATCTGACTTCACAACACGGTGTGTAGATATCACACACTTTCATTCACTTCACGCACAGAGGCTTGATGAAGTTCCCTAAAGAATATGTACGTAAACTGGAGCCACACACTAGGAGTGCTTCCTGCTTACTTACTCCAGCAGCCGTGCCACAGCCATTGTGTGCAGATTAATAAAAATCCCTTGTTGTGGTCCAAGTGCGAGTGATGAATGTCTACTAGGGATGCAAGTTTTCTTGCAACATCGTCCCAAAATTGCACTTACGCATGTTTTTAGTATATAATATTATATATAGCACAATATGTAAAGTATAAGAAAAAACACATACAAACGTACATATATGACCATGTGTTTTATTCCATATATATCTTCTCATCGATTTAGATATTTTATACATTTAATAATCTATAGATGTACATATATTATATACATACATTATACATATATAAAATATATTTCAATGTGTACTCCGTAACATGAAGAGCAATAAGAAGCCATTTTGTTAAAATGTAACCGTGTGTGGTATTTTTTTTCATGCACGTTATACTTCCTGAAACCTCAAGCAGACTCACAGCCCTTAAGCCAAGTCAGTCAGTTAGTTTTGGCCCAGTAGCTGTTGGCTTTTCAACATTCACACTAAGCTGTTAAACTAAATCATTTAGCTTGTCTGCCTGTTTTTTTTCTATTGTATTTCTCTTGCCAGTCCGTTTGAGCCATAATGTATTCCTCTTGTCACTTGCCTACAAGATGATTGCTAATTTACTATATTTCTCTACTAGTCTATGGTGTCTTGACTTCTGCCAAATCACATCTACAACCAAAAAAGCATTTTATTTTTTGAAACCTTAAGTACAAATGAAAACAGCTTGCAAGGCAAAAGAATTATGGCCATAAAATGAATTGCCTTTAATGTTTTTCCACATATGTCCTGATTTGATTTAATTTAAACGTTGCTTGTTTAATCGTTATGTGGTGCTAATTGAGACCAGCTTCCTTTTTCATGTCCCATTGCCATAAGAGTGGAAAAGGACGTGTTCCCCTGAAGGAAAGGCCAAGCAGTGACGAACAGCTTCCTCTCTGCATCGCCCAGTCAGCCAGGCCTCTCCCCTCCACCAGACCACAGCCGGAGCAGAGAGGAGATCCTCATTCGCTCTCTCCAGCCCGTGTGAGATGTGCCAGGTCATGGCGGGCTATGCTGGGCCTCCTGGTCAGCTCACCAGGCATATATCCTGCTTTCCCATTTCTTGATACCAAGGACTCCAAACACGCGTCACCAGCTCTTCTGGAAAATAGGTTAACTAGTGTCATTTCCTGAGATTACAGTATCTGAGCTTGCATTTTTCATTTCATAGTAGAGATTCTTTTTTGGAACAAATGATTATTGTGATACATTTTTAACAGTATATATAACACAGTAAGTGTGCCTTTGTTCTTCATAATGGTAGCTGCTTTGTTAAAACAATAAAAAACATTACAAAGGCAAAGTGTAACATAAATATGTTTACTATCCTCAATATAGGTTTTTTTCTGAAGGTTTGTGGTTTTGCAGTGTGACAGGAAGACAAAAAGCTGATAAAAAAAAAAAAAGCTGCAGTAACTCCAAACTCTGTTTTACCTTCCGATAAAGATGATTTCCTGTGATGTGGCATTTTTCTATCAATTAATCTAACAGTTGACACCGGTCACAGACAAACTACTCATAATTATATGGCATGTGTTTGAAACATATAATTTTATTAAGCTAATCTGCAGGGAAGAAGTTAGTCATATTGACACTTGGAAGCTGACCGGCCGGCTGGAACAAGTAGTTTAACGATTACAGCCTCTGGAAGTTTGTCAAAGGTCAAATACTTTCTTAATACTGGATCGGTAAAACTTTCTGAGACAGAAAAGGTTGCCACGAATAAAGCTATTAAATCTTACTAATTGTTGATGGTCAAACGTTTAAGACTAACAGAAGTTGAAGAGTTGTAAAAGCTAAAATTTCCACTGATATACTGAAACTTTCCTCTATTTCTGTCTCTCTTTGCAGTCATTAATTCTATGCCGCTCAGCAATCACAAGAGAGTGTTGCATGTGCAGCTTTCCATTGCGTAAACTGAGTCCATCTTGTAGACATTACCAGCCGTGCCCACTAACACTAACAAGCATTACAGAATTGCAAGAAAGTTCCTGGATTAAGCATTTGCTTCATACACTCCAAATGCCCCAAAAACGAGTGGATACGAATCATTTTGCTGGAATAAGAGAAAAGAAAGATATAAGCTATGGATCATTAACCTTTATTTTTGCGTTTAATTTTGCTGCAGAATGTGGAAATTTTCTTGTGACTAAAATGAAAATGGCTTTTTCTCAGAAACATTATGCTATAGTTTGTAGGTCAATGTAACTACAAACATGTAATGTTTAGCTTTGATGTATAAATGAACTAAATAAATGTATAAAGATTATTTTAATAACAATAAAAAAGTTGATTCTTGTTTACAATAAGGCTCCCTTAACCACTTATAAAAACTAAAAAAACGTTTTCTAACGTGTTCATAATTGCCTATTAATGACATACTTGGTTTCACAAGCTAATTAATAACCTGATTATAAAGCATTCATAAACCCTTTATAAGGGTCGTCTTATTGTAAAGTGGTACCAAAATAATAATAATAAAAAAAACTGTGAAGGAGGCCATTCAAATATTTTAGCAGCAAGCAGATTAATTTCAACAAATTGATTGAAATCTGACTCAAGCATTAAATTTAATTTGATCTTGAAATTAAATAAATGCATTAACACAGACGTAAGAGCATAACTAAGGTTACCATCTCAAATGATGAGCTTTGTAACTCTGTATGATCATTACGCATCACTCGCTTGCAGATTGGCTCGCTGATTTCAACTGGAAACAGGATACTTTGGACAATTGGCTTTCTGAATTCTGGGTAAAAAATTGCCATAAGAAGGATATGTTTCTAGAAAAACGGCCTGCTTAGGTTAGAAATTACAGTTGAATTCAGCAGTTCACAGTTACAGTATTATACAGGGAAATTCCAATGTTTTACTTACGAAGTCCATGAGCTTTGCATCAGGGAACTTCCAATATTTTACTTCTGAGGTGCATGAGTTTAGTGTCATTGGTACAAACATGGTTTGTGTGTGTCCTCAAAGAGAAACATATGTAACGGAGCTAGAATTCTGCATTTCAGGGTTCCTTTGTGTCGGTCCTGGTGGGCCAGAATCTAACACAGCTCACAGATTTCCCTGCTCTAACACATCTTAATCGGCTGATTACCAGGTTTAGCAGTCGTGTTTGAACAGGGAAATCTGCAAACTGTGCTGGATCCTGGACCAGAATTGGGGAACGCTGTCTTAAATAGTAATTTGTCTCATGACTCAATTCTGCTACTGATTCATTACAATAAGGTTTACATGAACTATTACCTTGCTGAGTCAAAATGCAAAATGATATTGTATTTAACAAATTGCTCATATCCAGGTTACAGAAAAAAAACTGATGAATTTTATATACCACTGAGGCATGGAAAATTAGAGCTTGCCCTAACATTGAACTCACCCTTTCTGCTAAAAGGAGTTATGCGTCAGTGTGTCTGGAAGGTCTTGGGGCACGGTACATTTTTCTGAATTTTATATAGTGCTTCTCATGTCCCACTATTGTGCAGCTGTATATGACCACATAACCAGTGTAGTATTATACAATAGCTGTCTTTTTTCTAATTAAAGCAAGCTTCAAACTTGGACGTATGCATTTATTGACAGAATATTGATTTTCCTATTGTTATGGCTTTGCAACGATCTACATTTTTTTTCTTCTGAAAAGAGAGCAGCGTTTCAAAGTAATACCACATTTGTCCTTTTGATTTTCGGCCGTGCTAATGGTTCTAGCAGGGATGCTGAGAAAAACATATCTTCACATCAGTCTCGAAACCATACTTTAAGTAACAAGTTGCAGCTTGTTTGCCATCTTATGACTAAGGTGACGCAAATGTGTGAGTTTAGAGCTGACAGCAGGGGCCCTTGGTTTGTAGTACGTATGTGCAATATTGTTCAGATAAAAGTTCTACCTTCAGTGCAATGCCACAAAAATGAGTGTTATCCTCATCATCCCAGTGCAATGGGCTTTGTGTATATTGTTGAACGTCAATAGATGAGAGCTGACAGAAATGCAGAAATCCATTCCCAGTAAGCTGGTGAACTTTCCACTTTTGGGATTCGGGAGGAACAGGAACCATCATGCACCATAATTGTCACCAACTGTTATATTAGTTAGGGTCAGAAACCCTAGACTCAAGCGAACCACTGGCCCACCTTCCACATATACACACGCACTCACACACACGCGCACGCACAAATTACATGCAGCACAGCTGGTTTCTTGAAGTGCTGCTGTTGATGCAATGCAGTCATGCTAGTCCTTGAGATGTGAGGTTTCTGCATATGAGGACTCTATTAATTAATCACGGCTTCTTGGGCGAATGTCAGTATGGCGACGCAGCAGCTAAACCAGCCCAAAAGTGGAACAAAGAAGGGGGGAGCCAGAGACACCACAAGACCAAGAGAAAACCCCAAAGCTACTCTGTTCTGGCTGCTGCTTCAGCTCTTCTTGAACATTCACTTTAGGGGTAATTCACCACTACAAATCATTTAACAACAACAACAAAAAAAAACCAGACCATGTTTTAAATCTTAATACACTCAGGAGCCTTAGTATGTTACACCCCTCCATCTTCTGAGTCATGAAAATCATTAATCATGAGAACGACTACTAGTACTTTTAAGACCAGCTTTCATAATCCCAGGATACCGTCGTTTAACTTATTTGTCTGACTGATGGATTCGGAATCAACATGGAACGTTTTGTTTCCGGTGGTCTGAAACTAAAATGTCCGTACTGTCCACACGAGGCAGGCGCGTGCCTTAAGGAGCCATAAAGCAAACATCTGCAGTGTAGAAGGCATCTGCTGCAGTACAGGGAGCCCCACAGCCGGATATGTGCCTTATGTCTCCATTGGTCCTTTGTGTAATGGGCTAGCTGCTATATAGACTTGTGGTGATGTTGGGACAAGAGCCGGTTGATTTCACTCCAGTGCCCGTGTCACTGTTGGAGCAGCAGCAGACTGTTCCAGTGTTTTACCAAAGCATCTCTCTCACTGTGGCTATTCCTGTTGTTGGCATCTGCTGTCAGTGATCATTAAAGTAGCCTGCACTATTTTATTTGTGGAGCCACCAAAATCGTACAGGGCACAAGGAGCACCCTGGATGGGATGCCTGTCCAGGAAAGGCCCTTGTATTCTGATGCAATCGTACACTATGGGCAGTTTAGAGATGTGAGTTAGCCTAACTGCATGTCTTTGGACAGCAGGAGGGAAGCTGAGTACTCTGCATGACATGGGGAGAAAATTCGAACTCCAAACACACAGAGGCCCCCAACCATTGAGGTGTGAGGCATCAGGGCTACCTACTGAGCCACAATGCTCCCCTATACACCATGCATGCTAATGCTTGCGATTTAGGACCTTACTTGAGGTTTGGGGACCAGGACTTGCACATATTGAAGTTTAGAAATGCAGGAAGGTCTAAGACGGTGTCTCCCGACCCCGTCCGCCTTGAGAAACACTAATCTAAGATGTGAAGTTAAAGCATTCAGTGACTTTGCCCATAGTATTACATCCGATTTATACTTTGGAGGATTTGGTCTGCAGATTCTTTAAGTCCAGCATGTGGGCCTGGTGAGAATGACAAGTCTGTAAGTGTGATGTGAGGACACAGTTAACATCGATTCAGGGATGTGGAAGTGCAAGTTTTACTGCTCTACAATAAAGTTTGAATCCTGAAACAATGACGTGTGTACGACTCATATTAACAATCTTTAAGTAACTAGGCTTGGAATGAAACCATAACTTAAATTAAACGGTAAACCTTTGTAAAATATGCAATGCACCTCGTCTGGCACGAAGATCCATTTTTTATTCTTCTTTTTTCCAGGGGAAAAACGATGTGCTGCATCGTGTTTCATGCGCTAGCGGAGGTTTCTTGTTTACTTACGAGGTATTTATTCCAGGCGACCAGTTTGCTAATCCTGTGTTGATACCCCAGCTCCCAGAGTGTTAAAGAAACATTAAAATATGTGATGCCACTTAAAAAAAAAAAAAAAAGCAGATGTGGCACATGAGAGCGTGGGAGATTGGTTGGCCGCAGTCCACACATATGGCCGCCAGCACAGAGCCCAAGCGCTTCAGCTATTAAGGAAGATACACAGGAGCCTCAGTTAACAGGATCTCAGGCCTTCAACTCGGCTTCTCAAGGGTCAGAACAGGCCCAGCTGCATGCATAGATGCGGAAGGCGTGTTGAGCTCAGGGAACGGAGTCATAACAACTAATAGACTTTAGTGAAATTCTTCAGTATCACTGGTGGCTATCAACAGTTAACGATGGTTTGGTGAAATAACCAGAAAACTGGTGCAAGAAGAAGAACACACCCCCAGTTCCAGCACGATCTACGATATCCCGCCGCAGGGGGTGGGGCAAAAATGGGGGTGGAGTGTGTGTGACCAAAAGTTCAAAGCTACTCCCCACAGGAAGTGATGTATAAGGGGGGAGGGGAGACGCCACACCCACTGCCTGTTCACAGGTGTGCCTGCTCTCACCTGCACCCCTCCATCGGCACCCCTGCCCCCCTCCCCTTCTATTACATGTTGTCTCTGGTTCTCTTACGGGAAAGGGGGCACATTAAAAGTAAATTACAGCTGGCAGTTTTACGGCAGTATCCCTCCGCCCCTGCCGGCCAATCACAGCGTGCCATTTTCAGCCGCTAACGGTCACGTAAAGAGTAATTAGTGTGGGGTGGGGGATTTATTTCTGGGAAGGGATGAATCAGGGTGAGGAAGGCCGTCTGTTCTTTTTAAAAGTAGAGGCTTGTGATGTCACCGTGCTAAGCTTGATGCTCCCCCACAGCACAATAGCTCAAGCAGAAGGTACATATTAATGAGCGCATCCAAACAGGCGCATGCCACATAAATAAGTGAGTCCGGCTTCACCTCCTCTGCCTACCCGTGTGTCTCCTCCCGACCCGCACACAAATCGCACCATGGCTGCTGGATGGCCGCACTCATGCCCTGAGGCTCACACTGTCTGCTTTGACAGGCCAAATTTCACCAGTGGTTATGTGTAGCCTTTCTGCGCTTTCGCTATTATTGTTTTGCAGCTATTTGTACACACAACGGCAGAAATGCTTCACTATTTGTCACCTGGTATAAATTGCAGGTGGCAGGGTGACTTAGCATAGCGATGTCCAATAAAAGGGTTGGGGCTGCAGTTCCAAGCCCCTTATCAGTGTGTGTGGTGCTTGCATGTGTATGCCTGTGTTTGCATGTGATTATTCTATTAGTTTCAAAACATACAGGTGAACTCTGGGTGGCCTGTGATGGACTGGCATCCTAGGGGTGCCGAATCATTTGTTCCCTGGGCATCCTGACATAGACTAATTCTCACTGCTACTGGGTTCATTTATATGGAGGATGGAAGGTATAAATTCCAGAAGTGTCTGACAGCATACTTTAGCTTAGGTATGATGTTAAGTTACTTTTATGCACTGTTATCTATTTTTGGAAAAAATACTGGAAAAAAATGTAAAAGATTCCTCATTTAGTGGTGTGCTTCTTGAAGCGGTGTTTAATCTTGATACTGGAGCAGAAACGAGGGGTGATACTGTGTAAAAGAGCCACACGCATCTGGCACGATGCATTAAAACCTGATTCAAAGTCACTGATTCTCACTGAAAGAGGACACAGTTTTCGCAGTGTCAGTTTAGTTTCGTTTCATTTATTTCTAAAAGAATTCCCTCAGCCCCAAGAAACGGCTTCACACTGATGTTAACTCCCCTGACTGAAAGGAATATGGTCAGCATAGGTCTTGCGGGAAGTGCAGTGACGTGGGGGGGATGGGTTAGTACAGCTGATCCCAGACCAGGATGCGGCATGGGGAACCCCGGCCCCGCGCTCTGGCCCAGCCGCTCGTGAGGGAAACGACATCATATCCGGCCTCACTGGTAACAGCTCTGCTGCATCACCCCTGGCACATAATCTGCTGATGCAGAGAGCCATCATTCCCCCTGCCACAGCACACACTACAGTCGAGCTGTTTCCGGCCCAGGAATTTACTGACTTCTTGTGTTTTTGTGCATTTCTCTGATGCCTTTTCAGCATTACCGGGCAAAGAGCTTCAACTTCCTCTATCTGGAATTAAGAGCACCGCAGACCTAGAATCACCTGTGTCAGCAATAAAGCCTTTGGTTCTCCTCTAGCTAAACGTGTAGTAAACTGCAGCTCACCTCCCACCGCTGACTGTGTTTTATGTGGAAGCACGGGCACAGGAGTGCTCCTCACTTCCCGAGAGGGGCTTGGCGTTGCGCTGCCTGACGCACACATTATTTTCCCCTCAAGGTCTAATTCTGTGTCGCACATGGGCTGTGCCCTGTTATGGCTTGATGGCCTGACACCAGCACACTCCTCACTCAGACCTACGGTGTCTCCATCATCCATCATCTTGGGCACCGGGGGGGGGGCAATGAGGCCAAGTTGCTACGGGCACACCCAGCTGAACTCAACACACCCACAACGGGAGTTCCTTGCCCAGCCTGACAAAGGTCAATCCTAGTGTCAATGTTTAGTCGCATGGCAAAATAGCAAACAGTTTGATGGTTATAAAATTTAAATCATGTTTCTTATTGTCAATGTATCAAAACTACGTGCATGAGTACAGAATTGTAGAGCCGGAATTTGGAGACGTTATGCGTTCGGTGCAAAGTAATATACGGTTAGAGTTTGCTTGTAGTTAGTAACTGGCACTCTTTAAAAGACAGAGGACTGTTCTTGATCTTGCCTGGCTGTGGCGAAGCAGTGGGGAGTTCCAATTAATTAGAGAAGTCTCCCAGTTAGCAACCAGAGAAAAAGACAAAGTTCTCATTCCCATCGATGCTGCTACACTTCATTCCTCCTTCCCTTAATTGAAGGCACATGCTGATGACACCAGTAACGGATTTGAATAATCAGTGTCTGGCTGGACGGAACGAGAGGGGAAAAAAAGCCCATTTGTTTGCCCTTATTTAATTTTGAGAAGTGCTGAGTGCCTCACATAGAGAATGGCTTTGATATACTCAGTAGAAGGTAAATCCTGTTACGGATTGCCCCCCCCCAGACCAATTTCCATTTAATCTCTTGATAAGAAGTATAACATATTGTGTAATAAATTATTAAGGAGTCGTCAGGTTCAGGATTAAAATCAACTCTCACTAGCGACACCACAGTGGAAGCAATGCAAGAAACAGGAGACAGATTAATCAAAGTCTCTGATTCATAATATTTGATTGATAATATTTGTCGAAAGACTAATTATGTCTTCCCTGAGAATTTATGCTCCTGAGAAAGGTGCCCGAAATCATTTGTTACGGAAAATATAGTTTGTGTGTTCAGAACAGGCCAGTCCTGATAAAACTTGTCTTTGTTCATTATTCTAAAGAGATACACTTTCCCCACAACAGAGTGCAGTGTGACATAGGTACTTTATCTTTAATTAAGCTTTGCTCGTGTAGTAGAAACGATGACTTTCATATGTTATGCCATGACCTGAATGTTGCCTCCTAAGGTCCTTTGGTCTCTCATCCAAACGGCACCCTTTGTCTGACCTCCGTAAGGCTTGTGATATGTGAGACCCTCCACACTAATCACATCAGGCCACCTGTGGAGATTGAGGTTGCAGAGATTTTCCTCCTCTCTGGTTTTAAGGTTTCCACATTGTGGGAAATGATGTTTACTGTGCTGTGTTCTCATAAACCACAAGACGACCAGCACTGCCCTGACAAACTGCTTTCAGGCAGGGAAACATTCCAGTGCAGCTCGCAGGGACTCCATTTTTTATGCTGTGCCGGTCCTGGGTTGTTGACACTCGTGTGAAATGGCTATTACTAAGAATCATGCTCGTCGAGAAGAACCAGGGTAAAGGGCATGTAGGCCAAGCACGGTGCTTTGTCCTTCCCCAGCCCTGTCCTGGAACGCCGCTCACTGTCCTCTGTGCTCCTGTGTCGGGTGACAAAGAGCACAGCCGACTAACGGAGCTAATGATCTTGCAGCGTCTGGTTAATGAGAAAAGGCGAGCGTTAGTCCGGAAGGGGGGGGCCTTGGAGCACTCGCCTACTCTTTGCAAATCTTTCAGAGGAGTGTCAGAACTACAGTGGGGCCAGAGCTGGCGGGGGGGGGGGGGGGGGGGGGGGGGGGGGGGGGGGGGGGGGGGGGGGGGGGGGGGGGGGGCCTGTTCCACCCCCCACCCTTTTTCCACACTTTCCTCCTCTGTTCCCAACCTACCGTGGGCCCCCACCCGCCCCCCCCCCCCCCCCCAGTTTTTCGCATCTTTACCTCCTGCTTCTCTTCCATTCACTACTGCAAATAAGTGTGGATTTTGTTTCCACAAAAATAACCAAACACCCTAGATTCAGTTGTGCTCATCCTTTGCTCTTGATATTAGAAGGAGGAAAAAATCATAACATTTGAGGACACACTGAAAAGCTATCCTTGTTTGCCTCTTTGGCTTAGTTGTGTCTTGGCTTGGATCCTTGCTGGACTGCAGCCCAAATCAACCTCACTCTCAATGGTCCATCCAGTGTTGTTGCTAAGCTACTTGGTCCAATCATATTTATCCACACCCCAGCTCCGCCTCTTAAAGTTAAACAAAAAAAAAAAAAAAACAGGTCAAGTTGAAGCTTCACTCTATTATTAAATAATGAGATGTTTAGCTGAGTGAATTGTCCGGTCATGAATAAATATGCACAAGGCTAAATGGGGAACAAATGGCTGCTAAGTAAGAGAGAACATTATGCATTGTTCCACTCTTGCCCTGCTTTTCATATGTCACTCTGGTACCTGATCCTGGTAAATCCACCAGTTGGTTGCCTGTCTTTTCTTCTAGATCTTCTAGATCTATGAGCGCCCCAATGGAACAGAAGCAAAGAAAGGCCTATTTTATCAGCATCCCTCACAGATGATCCCCCTGTTTAACAGCCCCGAGTCACATAATTGCTTTTTTTTTCCAACTCTAATGTTCTTAAAAATCAACACTAATGTTCTTAAAATCAGCTGCCCTGAGAGAGGGAATGAGGGAAAAAGGAAAAATTTACGCTGTTATAACTTTTCACCGTCCCAAAGAGTGCAAACCCCCTCTGTTGTGCACATTGAGGGTCATGGTTTCATAACAACATGGCCAAAGGTATCCTGCAGCCCCAACAAATAGTGCCTTCTTCATCTTCACAGTGTCCTGTTATGTCTCTACTATGCTTCCAGAACCGGGAATTACAGATGGTGAACAAATGTTCGTTTTACCTTTTTGTTTTTTAATTTGGGGGGGGGCTGCACGAGGCCTGGTTTGCAAAGCCTTCTGCGCAGATGACAAAATACTTATTGATAGGCAAAACAAACAAAGAAAAAAACATACTGGTGACAAGACGGTTGTTGTTTTCCAAGAATGTGGCAACATGTTAACAATTAAAGATGTAGGCTGAACCAATCTGGCACAAACAAAGAAATCCTCTCAGTGCATAGTTCAGTGTAGTCAGTACCAATGAGCAGTTAAATTTTTACTGTTTGTTAACATGCTGTTTGTCGGGGTTAGTGTGATTATTTTCTGTGAAAAGGCCAGGGTTGAAAAAGACTTGTGACAAACTAACTGATATGTTTCACTCAATATTCTGACATGATGTTTTCCCTGCCTGCTGTAGTCAAAGTATTTTCTTATATTCAAAGAAGCTGTTTATAGATATTCAAATCACTGTGGAATATTACAATTTCTGTGGCTAATGCTGTTATTTGGATACTTGAATTTAGACCCGCAATAGTTTTTTTTTTTTTTACAAAGTAATTATCATTGTGCTTATTGAATAGCCAGTGATTATGACAGTGTCCAGTGTTCCATTGAATGCCCTCAAATATAAAAATGAATGACCCATATCAGAATATCCCCCCAAAGTGGAACTGGAAGCTTCCCATAATGACACAGACAAGGGTCCCGACTCTCACTGAGTCTTGTCGTATTTGTTGTTTTTTATTTTTTTTAACCTGGAACAAAAACTCCAACACATTTTCTGTTTCCCAGATCTGCATGAAGACCACTATTGCACCAAACATCTGTTTAATCAAACTTTATTGCGAGTAATTAAAACCAGCAGTTTGTATGTCAGAGTGAATGTTACGATTTCATTCCCTCTTTGTTGTTTGGGACAATCTCAGGAAGGTTACTCCAAAAACCGTCCTGTTTGTGAAACGTGAACACCAGGTACAGCCCTAGAAGTAGATGAATATTAAAGATGTCTTTGTTGTAGAACTGGATTTTAGTCAGCATTTCTGTTCTTTTCACACAACAGGAGAAAAACAATTCATTTAAAATTGAAGCAATAAAGCGACTTCATGCAGTGAACATTGTCAACTCATATCCATTACAGTCTAATTGAGGAATGTTAGGCTGCCAAGACAGTCAGGATTCTGCTATTTATTGAATAAGGTTTAATTAAAAGATTTAAACATGGGTGCTTAAAAACTTAAACTACAGGGACTACTCTGAAAGCTCCTTTGTCAGGACACAATTAAATCCTTTATTTTCCGCAATAGGTGTGTTGAACCGAACCAATTGGAGGGACTTGGTAATCACCCCGTGGAATGTTCATTCAGTTAGAGTCAATACTTTGACGACTGGAGGTCGTTGTGTTTAAGGTTCAAGGGGGACTTAGAGCAGTGTTACTGCAAAGAGGATACAGACAAATGTTGCATTCTGGGACATTTGACCAGCTTGTATAACCAGTAATTTATTGAGCTGTGGTACAGATTTTTACACTGTGTTTGGACTTAAGATGGAGAAAAGGGTCGAATAAGGTCTCCAGTTATGTCAAAGATCATTTATCCATAGAAGCTACATTTTTAGACACTATGCATTCAACATTAACTGTCCCAAACTAATCGTGTTGAACAATGAAGGGTTGAGGAGAACCATCAGCATCAAGACCATTAGTAGTATGAGACTGATTCATATCATTGATATGTAGAGTCATTGTTTTCACATTTATGAGTTTAGTTTGACAGTCACCCTAATGGCTAGACCAATGCTTCCCAACCCGGTCCTTGGGGACCCCCAGACAGTCCACGTTTTTGCTCCCGCTCAGCTCCCTGCTAAACACTCCACAATTTTGCTACCTCCCGGCTTCCTTGGATTGAATTGGGAAACACAGGCTTAGACCATTTCAAGCAAGACAAATATCAGTCCAAGGTCTCTGTGGTAACAGAGTCTCAGTGAGACAGGAATGATTGCGTAAACTGCTTCTTGCTCTCATCGTCTCAGAAGCTGGATTCAGCTGGGTTTTAAGACCTCGGTCTGGAACACTGTCTCCAACAGCATTGTTTAACTCCATTCTGTCATTATGGCACTGACCATGACTTAATGGTTGTTGTGATGAATTCAGTGGAGGTTTCCCCTATTAACAAAAATGTAAAGCATGAATTCTTTCCAGTCCTATAACATAATTAAACAAATATTATAACATATATATATATATATACACATATATATATTCACACACACACACATATATATATGTATTTATGTGTGTGTGTGTATAACTAAC
>JAODLD010000008.1:1984751-1995828 GCA_026781065.1 Mormyrops boulengeri | reverse complement strand
CCCCCCCCCCCCCCCCCCCCCCCGCCGCCCCCCCCCCCCCCCCCCCCCAAGACCAAAACTTAACAAGCAGGTTTTGTAATTGATATGTGTATACATGGGCAACAGGGATAAACTCTGCTTTGCTTATCTTGTGGTAAATAAGTTGAGGAGAAGAGCATGAGACTTGAGCTCAGCATTGAATAAACATCTCATTAGACAACTAGACTGAGTTACACTAGTGATATATTATGGCTGCACTATACACATTAACCACTAAAAAGCACAAACCAATACAGGTTGCCGCCTTGGATGTAATACACACGACAAATACACACGTTTCTAATTGGTAATCTGACTATTAACTAAATCTGTTCGGATTGCCTAAACTTCGCAAGTATTTAAAAAATATTTATTGACCCCGATCAAAGGTTACATGCCCAGCATTATAAATACCTTGTGGATTTTCAAATTTATGGACATATTGTGTTTTTTTTTAATGAATGGACCCCACTTAGGGGTGCATATCACACCAGGACTCTATACATAATAAATAATGTCATTATTAACATGAACTGTGTTTGGTTAGCGGGTTCCATACACAGTTAATGATATAAATGAAACAAATTTTAATAGTTCACTGGCCTTGTGGTTGTGATTGCGGTGACTGTGGGTTCAAGATGCAACTCTACAGTCACAAATGAGGTATGGGATCACCTCAATGGGATGCCTCCCACAAAAGCAAGCCAGGTAAGGCAAATAGTAATAAGCCCTGCCCCCTTGAGGCACCCCGGCCATGACGTCGCTGTCACTCCACAATCTTACTCCAAGTCTGGCTGGGAAAAGTATTTCATCCAGGCCTGGTCCATATTCCATCTGTTGCAGACCAAATTTTGTTAATGCTTAGGGCGAAAAAATCTTGAGTCATATCTTTCTGGAAACTCACAAACAACAGGAAGAAGGTGCAGATTCTGCGCACAGGTTGGGAATCAAACCCACAGCCAGAGACCTCCAGAGCTCAGAGAGCTGCCCACTGAGCCTGAGTGCCGCCCTAAACATCTTCCTTTCTGTTATTATACACTCTTCATTACAAACCACTGACAACTGATTGTGTTTTCATTCAGACTGAAATAATTTGGGCCAAGAGGGTGAAGTTAACAAAAAGGTTAGAAGGAGTTTAGAGCTTAATAAATTCCATAGTAAATTAAATCATGATCCCTACAAAAGATCAGTATAACTACCATCTGAAATGGGCCCATGTCACAAGCAGTCAGTAAATGCACATCACGACTTGGATTTTATGCAGTGTTGCCTGTAACCATTTCATCGCTGACCTCCTCACCTCATTTTTCAGTCTGATCCTTTTAGCTTGGTTTTGTCAATTATGCTGCCATTCTGCTCACAGCTTTTAGATCAGGGGTGTCAGACTCCAGCCCTAGGGGGCTGGAGTCCTGCACATTTTTGGGTTTCCCCTCATTTATCACACCTGATTCAACTCCTTGTGCTAATTGCTGCACAGCTCTTGAGCTGAATCCTTTGTGGTGGAACAGGGAAAGAACTAAGCTACACAGGGCTCTTCCCCCCAGGACTGGAGTTTGACACCCCTGTTTTAGATTGAACAAAGAGCAAACCCAAGGTTAAAGCCCAAATGCACAATCACACTTTATTTCAAATGATTCACATTCGGCCTGCTGGTTATACCGCAAAAACACAAGGGGAGCATGTTTGAAAAAATGTTGCAGGATAAGCAGTGAAGTTTTGGTGCATGACTTCACTGTTATGCCCTGACCGGCTCTGCTGTGTGGATGACAGATTAATTAATGTAATTTGAATGCTGCCTGGTGGACATTCTGAAGCCTGGGTGAAAACTGTGACGTTCCATGGGAGACCTTCACCAGGGGGCTGATGAAGATTCCTAACTCAGTGCAACTGCCTGAGTCCATCTTTATCCGTTATAGAACATAAGAAATTTCGGGCCATCAAGCTCGTTTGGAGAGAATTCAACTAATAGCTTTAAGATTTTAAGATCTTATCTAGCTCTGATTTAAACCCAAGGTTTTAGCTTGCACTACACTAACAGGAAGACTATATAGCGCTTTCTCAAGTTCAGTTTAAAATGTTCTCCCTCTAATTTCCATCTCTGGCCACATGTTCTTGTATTTGAACTAATATTGAAGTAGCTGTTTGGTTGAACAGCATCCAGACCTGTTAGGATAGGACATATTATGGAACAAAGATGGTGTATCTTTTGCTTGCCTTACCTGCAGAGAGCTAGGGCCCGACACGATGCCGTCAAAGAGCCGCGCAGTGGAGGAGCGGCCTCAGACTCGCCCGCCACCTTTATCACCCTGTTAGGACTGTGGCTCTGAACAATGGCGAGGCTGATAACATGCAGATATTCGTTCGGCACTGCAGGCCTATAAAAGGCATATTAACTGCTGATTACACAGGAGGAACAGACCTTATCAAAAGTGGCGATTCAATAAAGCGTTCCAATGAATCAGTAGGACGCAAGGCAAAAGCCAGTCGACTCAATCTCCACTACAATGGAAAAATAAATGCAAGATTGCATAAGATGTCCATCTTGGCACATGTGTTGTGAAGAGGTTAGTAATGCTCATAAGTAAACAAAAGGCACTTACCACATTAATAAAGAGAATAATAAAGAGTTACATTTTTTTTTACTTCAGTACATCTCGGTCAACTCGATGATTTCCAACTTTGTTTTACAACTTTTTTTTCTCCTCTGGACTAAAAATGGAATAAAGGAATACATACAGTTTTTAAAAATCAAATTAAGTGAAGATATATTAAGGGACCATCATTCCGCAGTTTTATATGAATTGAAAGAGCTTGCTATAAAAAATATATCCGGAGAGACAGTGTGCCAGTGTTTACTCAATGCTTAAACAGTCTCCAAAGGTTTTTCTTTTTCCTTTTGGTGATCCTAATTAATGAAATTATTTGTTAATTCTCACATCGTGTCCCTGAGAACAGTGTTTGAGACAGGCGGGTGTTTACTCATGCTGGTGAGCTGGGGGATGGATTTGCTTTGCTCCTGGCTCTGCAGCTTCCCCAGTGCCATCCCTGGCGCTTTCCCGGAGCCTCCTGAGAGAGGGTCGTCTTTATTTATCGTATTTATTAACTACTGCACTGCACAGGAAGCCTCCCACGAAAGCAGACCTGTTTTCACTCGACACCGGTGTGTCCCAACAGGAAAATAAACACTCGTGCCTTCTGTAAACGCGAATGGCACCACCGCAGTGTTTAAGTAACCTTTCAAGACACAGATTTTTAGCCATGGAAGATCAGGCTGATCGTGTTGAGTTCTGCGTTAATGTCAGAAATAACACTTGTAAACATTTAGTTTTTGTGTTAAAAATGCACATTTTCATTGTCCTGTTACATCCCAGGAAAATCTTGTTCAGTAGACTGGTACTCCATCCAGATTTACAGTTTCATCCTGTGATATCTCCTGTGCAGTCTTTTATTTCTCTTGGTCTTAGAGTGTTTACCTGACAGAAATTACCGAAATTCAGCTACGGTTGTCATCGAAGAGTCCTTCACAAGACCAGATCAGGAGCAGGACCAGATCAACACCTTACGGGCTTTAATGAAGAACCTGTTTCTGTGTGGACAGAAATAAGAAAGTTTGCAGGTCAGTGTCCGGTGTGCTCCACTGTAGCCCACAACCTCGCAGCCAAGAGAACAAAGCGACAGACAGGATCTGGACACAGTCCCAAAGGGGGAACCATGAAAATGAGTCTGCTGCTCAAGTGAGAACAGGTAAGCAGTGTAAAAGCAGACGTCTTGATGGGTTTAAGCTGCTTGTGTTTGCTGAGAGACACAGGGAAGCCAAACCGGCCCGGCCATCTATGAGTATGTCAGAGATCTCACTGATCCACGGGGTGTTTCCGTGCGCTGTGCAGTGCCAGCTGGGCATGACCTGCTGATGCCCTGACGTGGCAGTGTAGTCACTGGCTGCACCGAAAGCATGCAAGACCTGCAGAAGGGCATGCATGCCACACCAAAGCCATGGCGCTTCACCACTGCACGTTAAAAATAGTTTAACTGCAAATGAACAAAATGTGATATGCTCTCTTGTTTCTCATCATGAGGAAATTGAAAAGGGACCTTTTTTTATACAGTTTCCTCTGCTACCGGTGGACTGCCGTTAAATATCTCCATGTAGTTTTGTGTATCCTCTGTCTGGTTTTTAAAATGAAAGATTAAATGATAACGTTGAAACGGTTCCTCGCTGAGACCTGATTGTCCCGCCTGTGCCGCTCATTGTCTGCATGTTAGCAGCTGTTGTGAAAATGCGGCGAAAAGATCAAAGCTTAGGCGGTGGGGGGTAAATGAACTTGTAGGCATCCAGGCCCCAGCCTCACATAGCCCTGCGGCCTCAGCATTGAAAAACACCACCGTCTCGTCTTTGTAACTGAGGCCCACTTCGTGAAAATGGAAGAAAATGTTTAGTTTTTTTTTTGGTTCTGTTCTTCGTTTTGGGGGAGACATCCTGCATCACTTTGTTCTCGTTAACTGCGGTGTTCCTGTGTGCCGGCACCCTCGCCTTGCCGCTCACCACAAAGCTGCGTGCCTTCTCTCACGTACCTGCCAATGCCGCACACACACTTTTGAGGTCACTGCCGCTGCAGCGTGACCGGCCCGGGAAAAACACTACTCTCCGATGGGGGGCAACTGCAAGCCTATGAAATTTGGCAGCCTGGAACAGTGGGATGTTTAACCGCTGGGTCGGGGGGTCAAACACAGCCTCGCGAAAATATATAGACTGATTGACTAATTACAGGATTCTCGTTTGGAAAGAAAACCACAGAGTCCTCCACCGAAGGAAATTCATGGCCCCCACTTGAGAACAGCTCAGCAGACTTACGTAACCTGCAGCATCAACAGTACTGCAGCTCACTAATTACAAATGAACAGCCTTTGCTAACGATGGGCTCGTTTTGGGCCATACTTTGGAGAGCCATAGATTTATCTTATTACACCTACCTGGTTTTGCTATTTTCTGAGTAGCTACTGTGTTATCAGTGTAACCCTTGGGCGTAACACATATGGGGTCATGTTAAGAATTTGGACTAATCTCTGATAACCAGTAAAGCTCACTTCTGAGCCTACAGGATCGTACTCTACATCCATCTCCAGTCAGGGTCCTCAGCCATGTACCTCCGCAATAACCAACTCTTCTCACATCCGGCTTGAATAACAGCTGATTAGTTTAATCAGATTGCCTGGATATTAAATGTAACAAGTATATGGGATAGCCATGGGGGGGTCTGGGAACCACATTTCACTGTTCCGTTTCTTACGAGCTGCTAACACCCAGATGATAAGATTGGAGCCACTTTATCATCTGAGACGAATGGTAGGCACCATGCAGGCCTTTTGCATGTCACGCAAAGTCACTTCCAAACTCACTGCCCTAGCTATATGCCAGTTGCTTACCTATGCTCCCCTTTGCCTGGAAACAACTGGACACTTTTATAGTTTCCTAACCCTGGACCAGGGGCGTCGTTAGGTCCGATCACTGATTAAAAGATCAGTTCCGATGCCACTCTTCCTAAAAGAAAAGAGGTCAAGTCGCAGGTAAACTTGGCTTAGCCCGATCTTTGCAATAGCTAATAACGCCCCTGCCCTGGACAGTTCCTGCGCTCCATTATTAACAGGGGCCACTGTAGGAAATATTAACTACTCAGTTTCTACTGAACAAAAACAGCTTGCACCCCAGCTGGGGTGTCTGCTCGTGCTCCGAACTTCCTGGGGTAGGCACGGGATCACGACGACCCTTCACTGGCGCACAAACACCTTTTCCCCCAAAACTGGTGAATAAACTAGAGGAATCACGTCATTTGAGGGACGGGAGATCATTCTGGAAGCCGAGCGGAGGCGGAGAAGCGTAGAAAGATCGTTGGCTGTCTACGGCTCTCTGAGCACTCCTCTCTCGCACTTCTTATTTTGATAGCACGTATTTGTTAATCTCCCAAGGATTTCACACCATATTGAAAATTCAGCCATGCTTCACTAAGACACCCTGTCCTTTTCTTCCCCCCCTTTTTTTTAACTGCCACAGTTCAAAAGCAGGCATAGTGGGCCCGGCCGCCCATACAAATCGCAGCCAAGCCGCATTTGCCTTATTGATAACCTCATCTCCCTCCTTCTCTGCAGTGCTTTCATCCTTTCGGCTCCCCAGATCTTTTCGATTCTTTGCTCTTTGCTCCCAGTCCACAAGGTACGGTTCACCCCCCCCCCCGAGTCAGAAGGGAGCAGGGTGGGTGGTGATCGCGGAGTGATTGAGGGGGTGGCCCCGGCAAGGCCTCGTTCCAGGTCGCCAGACTGTGACCTCTACCTGAAGCCCCTCAGCAGATCTTAGCTAGCAGTGCCCCAGACGGCGGAGCAGCCCTGCTCTGCTCACACTCATACCTCCACACCTCCTCAGATTCCTCTGGTCTTTACTCATTGGCTTGCACCACCGTGTCCTTTATAAGGCCCATGACTGGTCACAGAGATGCAGTGGGAGGTGCCGGAGTGTCCAGAGAAATCACTGAAAGGGATCTCGTTTTGGTTCGACTATCATTATTCTGTGATTACCAAACTTAGTAAAATATCCTGAATGTCTAGGATAAGATGAAAGAAACATGAAAGACATTTGGTACATGATTATAGGCTCACGTTGCAGGGAAAGGCCATTTGTCAAAGCAATATCAGAGCACTGCAGTAACATGCTATCCAAGGAGTCACAAAGAAAAGCAGTACAGTTCATTCCATTGAGCTAATCAATGCTGCACTGGAATGGCACCCTGGGAAGGTTCTCATCATGTATGAAAATCTGTATATGTGTGAATGCCTGCGCAGCATCGCTACAGTGTGCAGGATGGTCCTTCACAGACACTGGAATGAAAAAAAAAACAATATCTGCATCGTGGTGAAGCAAAATGGGCCATAAAATTAAATTGGAATCTGCTTTTAACTGCTGTGTGTCACTGTATTTATCCTGCCTGTTTAACTCCTGGCTGTGCTGCATTAGTGAGAGGGTGTTATATTCTCTGTGTTGGTGTGGCCACCTAAAAGTGAACTTTTGGGAGATGCTGAGCAACTTAGGATCACTGTACCCCCGTGTCATGGTACCAAATAAGGAGCCTGTGTACTGTGCTGTTTGAAGCCGTGCGGAAGGCTGTGATGTTCTGAGGAATGAAGCAAAACTCAGGGCTACAACCAGAGGGACACAATGCAGTGAGTAAAGGACAGGCAAAAACACCAAGCACAGAGGCTGGAAGGCTGGGGACAGGTAAAACACCAAGCACAGAGAAAGGCAGAGAATACCAAACACAGAGGCTGAAGGTCAGGTAAAACACCAAGCACAGAGAAAGGCAGAGAATACCAGACAATTAATTAAAGAAGAGAGAGAAAACACCATAAATAGTGAGTGAAGGGCATGCAAAACAAGTCACAGTGAGTGAAAGGCAGCAATCACCAAACACAGTGAATGAAAGACAGGCAACTGCCCTCTGAACTCCAGATAAAGAGCAATGTACAAGAAAGTGGTTTAATATATGACTAAATGTCAAAAGTCAGGCTTCACGGAATTACTCTTTAGATAAACAACTTTACAGCCATGCACACAATCTTTGGAACATATAGTCCAATGCAGAATTATAGATAATGTTAAGCACATCATCATAACCACTGGGGCCATTAAAAGGCAATCTGCTAAAACAATACTTTTGTGCCTGGATTTGATCCGTCTCTTATCTCTTATGTACCTTCTGCTTGTCGTACTTGGGAACTTTGATGCAAGAAGAGGATAATTCAAATGCAAGATGTAATTGACAGCAAAACAAAATGGAGGAACGAAGTACCTTTTGGTGTTTACTGTTGTATTGGACTCTTCTGATTTAAACCAGGGGAGGACATATTAGCAGCAGCAGCTACAGCTGTTTTTTTTATTAAATTACACTGAATTGCTTTAACAGGAATTGCCTATGAAAGACAGAACTGCTTCATGTGCTGTAATTTCTGCTGCTAATTCCAGCAAATGACATAACTTAACCCATATTCAGAAAACACCACAGGCAGACTAACCCCCGTCTCCCGCACATTATCCCACACTTCCACCCAAGACAAATGGCACGCGGAATGTAACCTGATATTGGATAGTACAGACTACCAGTGACAGTCGCCCATTATCATGACCTTCCACTCCAAAGCCGCACTCCAACTACCACTAACAGACTGACCAAATCTGACGATTGCTGCTCTAAAATGGCACAGTTATAAAGTACCACAAACATTAAATGCCAATATTTTTATGCGAATCTGGTGAGCAGTTCGGAAGCATTTTGTGTAGCACTTTTCTGCATTTGAAGCATAAAACATATTGCAAAGTACTGTCAATTTAGTAATTAACGTTACAAATATCGTGCATTCATGCACGTTGACTGCATGGTAACATTTACATTTTCGAAGGATGTATTGTTGTTCTGTATTTGTTTGCCTGTTTAATTGCTTTTTTTGCTGAATACAGTGGGACATAACTGCATCGCTACTCCTTTAAATTTTTCCCCTTAAAGTGTTCCTTGTTTTCCAATAGGTGGCACTGTTGAGTTTTCAAAATGCAGAATTGTTTTTCTTCTCTTTACCGTTTCGACAAACTAATGCATGCTTAATAATTTTATCAATTAGCAAACTATCATAATTTAATAAGTATTTGTGTAACTGCATTAACCGATTTTACGCAAAAGTCAACGTTTTAATACTGTAATGTGAACGCTAATCTGAATACTTTTTGTTAAGAATTCGGGGTTACTGTATCGATATAAAACGAACACTGTAACGCATTTTTAAAGGGAATAAACATGAGGTAAAGAGCGCACAAGTAAATGCACACCCAGACACAGATTACGCACGTTTTAAAATACTTTCCCCCTACATGGGCTTTATGTGCGCGTACAACGATATACGATCGAGCAACTGCGATATTAAATCAGTCTGATGTGTTGCTAACGCATTTAAGTTAGCCGTCCTGTAAAATATATCGCCCGCATAATGAGTGTTTTCGGACATTTTTCATTGCAAAACATTCGTAAACAAATACTGTTCGTTTTATTCCTGTTCGCTACGCTAGTTATTTCATTATTGCCAGCTTTTTGCAATATTGCTGTTCGTGCAATACTACGCTTGCAGGGATATTTCTCCCCCGCTGGACTGCTTATTCAAACGTAACCTACGCGGCATTCAGTTGTACTATACCTCAATTTGAACATTTTTATTACATTTCTTTACTTCTCGTACGGCGGTGCGAAAGAGTTAAGCGTTTCAGTCCCAGCTGACAGTCAGCTGATAGTCCCTGACAGTTGAAAAGTTTTGTTTCTGTACTATTATGTTAATTGGCTTTCAGAGTGAGCGAGCCCATTGGCTCCGAGTCTGAGTCAATTTCCCATTTCAAACTGACGTCAGGACGGCTATAAAACTCAGCAATGCTTTTAAACTCATCTGCTGGGTGAGCCTTTAAAATTCTCCAACAAGCCCGGGGTATTTATTTTTTTTCTACAAGACTGCAGTTTGTCTACTACTTGCATCTTTTGCCGTCTCCAATTTACGCAGTATATTTTTAAAGAAGCCATGAAGTGTTAATGTTTGAAATACAAGGCTGCCGATATTCTCATGCATTGAAAGGAAAAGGGCGAGACGCGCGCACCGCTCTGATGCGTCTGTGCAATAGACTCTGCAAAGGGAAAATCATTTAGGAAAAGATTGCCGCTGCAAATTGAAAACCTTTTTTCTTGGTTTGAAATAAATAAATAAATATCAAGCTGGCGCACACTCTTTCAAACCAGAACAGTCTGACAGCTGCTCTTCACCCCCTTTGGAGGACTGTCAACAGCAAAAGGATGGCATCAGAACTGGCAATGAGCAACTCCGACCTGCCCACCAGTCCCCTGGCCATGGAATATGTTAATGACTTCGATCTGATGAAGTTTGAAGTGAAAAAGGAGCCGGTGGAGCCCGATCGCAGCATCAGCCAGTGCAGCCGCCTGATCGCCGGGGGATCCCTGTCTTCCACCCCGATGAGCACGCCTTGCAGTTCGGTACCTCCTTCTCCAAGCTTCTCGGCGCCTAGTCCGGGCTCCGGGAGCGAACAGAAGGCGCACTTGGAGGATTTTTACTGGATGACCGGTTACCAACAGCAGCTGAACCCGGAGGCATTGGGTTTCAGCCCCGAAGACGCCGTGGAGGCGCTGATCAACAGCAGTCATCAGCTTCAGAGCTTCGATGGTTATGCTAGAGGGCAGCAGTTTCCCGGTGCAGCCGGATCGGGAGGCACTATGGCCGGGGAAGAAATTGGTTCGGCAGCTGCGGTAGTATCCGCAGTTATCGCGGCTGCTGCAGCGCAGAATGGGGGTCCACACCATCACCACCATCACCATCACGCCGGAGGACATCACCAAGCACCAGGCATCCCCTCCAACGGAAACTCGGGAGGAAATCACCAACATATGCATTTGGATGACCGGTTTTCGGACGAGCAGCTGGTGACCATGTCAGTGCGAGAGCTCAATCGGCAGCTACGCGGGGTCAGCAAAGAAGAAGTGATCAGGCTTAAACAAAAGAGGAGAACCCTCAAAAACAGAGGCTATGCCCAGTCATGCCGCTACAAGAGGGTCCAGCAGAGGCACGTCCTGGAAGGCGAGAAGACCCAGCTAATTCAGCAAGTGGATCACCTCAAACAAGAGATCTCCAGGCTGGTCCGGGAGAGGGATGCGTACAAGGAGAAGTACGAGAAGCTTATCAGCAATGGCTTCAGAGAAAACGGCTCCAGTAGTGACAACAATCCTTCGTCTCCAGAATTTTTCATGTGAGTCTCCGCTAAAAAGAAAGAAAGAAAAAAACACACACATCGAGCTTGTCAACCCCGTCTTAAAAGTTCTCCATGTGAATTATTTTTGTATGGGGCTTGCTAGACCAAGAAACGAGTTTGCCAACTTTTTTTGTCCTTTTTTTAAATTATTTTCATTTTTTATGAGAATTGGGGTTTGCTCAAGCTTGACAACGTAACGTTCTTCGTGAGTTTTTTTTTTTTGGG
>JAODLD010000008.1:1963706-1974012 GCA_026781065.1 Mormyrops boulengeri | reverse complement strand
GAGGGGTTTTCAAGTAAGAATTTCATTGTGCTCTGTACGCTGTACTTTGTACATATGACAATAAACTTCAAACTTCAGGTAGGACTTCAGTATAATATTCCATCATGCAACAATGCACATTTCTCCATAAAGAAATGTTTTCCATGAGGTCAATCAATACACAAGCCAGTACCAACCTCTCTAAATTTTAAATTAGAGAAATTATTTACATTTATTTAGCATGTACCAAAAAAAAGGGATAGACACATCTTTGAGGTCAGCAGCCTCTAGAAAGTTAATGCAGATTTTCATTTTACGGTCAAGGAGAAATGCTTTGACTCACTTTGACTTACATAGCGTCTGCATGTTTTAATTCAAAGTGATTTAAATCGTGTGAGTTTGTCCGTCAGTCCATCATTTCAGGGCAACATGCCTGTTTCTTTGGACTTTCCAGGAGCTCAGTAAAAATGAGTTATGTGGCATTTATTTGCAAACCTAATAACTGAACTGTGACTCTGCCCCCACTCACCGTCAAATTATTCCTGTTGAAGTGCCCCTTGATTCTCTTCTTTCAGAATGCTCCACTAACAGGTAGATATTTGCATGCATACATTGATTTCCTTTTCCCCGTGGTTTATCTTCTAAATTCAATAACTTTTTCTCATTTATTTACTGGTATTACCCGGTTATCTATTTAATTAGTAAAAGCTGTCCAGTTCCGACTTGGTGAGAGCTACCACCTAATTTCATGAGGTCACAGCACTTGCATGCTTCTGTTCCTACAGATGCACTTATTACATAGTAATTAATCACTTTAATTAACTTTAATTTAATTAAATAAGTATTAAAATAATTCAAATGATATGGTTTTGTGAAAGAAAGCACTGCTACATCGTTCATCTGTAGGAGATGCAATTATTTTTCACATTTAAAGTGAAGGAATTACCCACTCTCTTTCAAGTATTATTGATTGCTTGATGAAGGTTGGCAGATGCAGACAGTGTGGCCTGTAGGAATGAGCAGCGCTTACCAGGGCCATCGCAGACTGAGTGCACCAGGACCGGGTAGCACACCGGTGCAGATTCTCACTGGAATGTGTATCGAAACTAGGCATTTAGTACTATGACAGCCTATTTCCAGTTTTTTGATGCAATAAGGCTTTCATTTATTTAAAAAATCAGTGGTTTCTTGTCCCATGAATATCAGCAGGAAATACGAGGTGAGGAGGGGGAACTGTAGCTTCATATTGAATAAAGCCGACACAAAATAACCTCATAATGGAAAAGCAAATAACATACATCTTTTACAAAATTGCACAATTTTTACTGAACAGTGAAACAGTTCAATATCGCAAAAATAAAATACAAAACACCAAAAGGCAATTGATCATAGCTCATTATATACAATTTTGTGCTTTAAAAAAAACCTGGACACAATATTTTACTGTTTTATGTGTTTTCCACAAATTGTATGTTTTGTATTCTCCCAGAGACTTATTTATGAATTTATTTTTATGAAGGAAAGCGGTTATTGAGCCATTTAAATCTTGCAGAAAGGACACGTCAGAGAGCCAGCATAAGGCATCCTGGAGCTGAGCCCAGCTTGTGCTGTACCTGCATCTCAATAGGGGCTTTGGCTGGCCGCAGAACCCTGTCTTTCCTGAAGATGGCTGAGACAGCCAGGCCAAAGAGACATTGATCTCACAGCCAAGCAAGGTGACCGGACAAGGCCTTTCAAAATCTGATTTTTTTGTTTGCTTTCTCTTCTGAGGGAGATGGAATCAGCCCTAAAGGATACCTGGTCCCTATCTGCAGGGTGGATTTGGTAGAGTAAATTACTAGAGTAAAGGACATTTGTTGGGGGAGGGAAGCTTAATAAGACTTTGTGAGGGCCAGTTTACACCGGATTGATATGGAACCTTCTGTAATCTGTCCTTCCTCACTCTATGCATTTAAGTCATGAGTGTGTGTATTCTGATTCATCCAGAGTCACAGCAGAGATCCATCATCGTCATCATAGAATTTGTCACAAGGACTGGAGAAAAGCTGATAGACATAAATCAGTTCAGAGAAGCTAAGAGCGGAACATTTTCTAAATGAATGTGCCAAGAACCTGTTCCTGGCGTGACGGGATGTGGATATGCACAGAACTTTTAACCAGAGGCAGAGTGGACCTGCACCTGTAAGGGTTCCTATTAGATGAGCTTTACATCCTCTGGTAATCCTGTGACTGGCTGCAGAGATTTTGGCCTCCATAATGTCTGATCAGACTTGACCGGTAAGGTCAGATTATTAATTTGTATTCTAAATCCAACACTCCATCCATTTTCTGTAACTGCTTGTCCTATTCAGGGTCATGGGGTGGGGGTTGCAGAACCTATGGGTGAAAGACAAGGTGCAACCCAGGATGGATGGTCACCCCTTAACAAGCTACACTCATGGGCAACTTGGTAGCTACAATTCACCTTAGGACCAGGGCGGGGGGAGGATGAGTCCAGAGAGGAAGCCCCATGACAACACAAGAAGAACTTTAAATGCATACTTAAACAACAATGTGATGTAAAACAAAGTAGTTGTTATATGTTATAGTTTAAAGAAATCTCACCTCATCCATGGAGCCTTCATGGGTTTTATATTAGCTACTGTGAAATCTTGGCTGAATCTATTAGGGTCCATTTTTGCTCCTTTTAAATAAGCTTAGCGAAGATGAATAGGACACATTGTCGTTTAAAACAGGGATGTAAGGATTTACAGTTACTCTCCTTACCTGAAATATGCCAAGCCGGAAAAAGATTCATGAGTTCCTTCGAGTTAGCCTACAGAAAGTCTTTCCGGTTTTAATCAGCTCTACTGTGCTCACTGAAAGACATAATTGTAAAGATGTTACATCCTGAAAGGTCAAAGAGTTAACCATTTTAAGCAGTACCTATCATGCAATTGCAAATAAACCAGATGTACCTGAATGGCAGTCCAACGTCCTAAGCTGTTCCAGGCTACCAAAAACAGATTAGATTTTTAATTTCTCTCCATAAATGCCTATTTAAAGCTAGGAATTCCAGGATGGATATTTCTTAACCAATTCTTCTATCATTCTGTATAGGATTATCTGATTTTTTTTCTTCAAAATGTGATACACACACGCACACACACAGTGCACATACCCTAATCACATTTTTTGTTAAAGTAAATGCCTAAATATATGATGACATGATTTAGTAATTGTTTAGCAAGATGCTCCTTTTGGCATAATTGTAATAATATTTGACATATTTTGATAAACCTAAGACTGACAGAAAAAGTACAGGACTACAGGTTTTGCCAGAATTTGGTGGATGTATTTTGAATTTTGACGAATGGGCGATCAAAATTCAACGCTGAACAGCTAAAGATATCCACCCGTACTGGATGAAGGAACAAGCAGTACGGACTCATTTTTAAAATAGGGGAAAAAAACACCGCGTTTCCATGTGTTATCTTTTTTATTTTACTGTTACTTGTAGCAAACTAGCTTTGCGCTGTTCGTAATCAGGGAACCCTCTGGGTGCATCCAGGGGCGTGCAGTCCTGGTTATCCGCCCGAAGCAAAACATGTTAACTGTATATTTCGAAAATGACAATGAACAACACAACAGCAATACCCCCATTCAATAATACCAAAAAACAGTCTGGTGACGTTTCATCAGCAGAATTAGCCGAACATTTTTCGCCGGCTAACCGCTAACTAGCCGATTGTCAGAACAGATGGTTACAGGTCAAGGGCGGGCGTTGCACCTTTTATTAAAGATTATTTACAGAGCAGTGCTATAAAATACAGAAAATACCAGAAAATTTTGATTGGCATTAAGTAGACAGGCTCCTTCTGTGCGGTTTATTTTATAATTTTATGATGGGATCGTTTTTATTTAAGGCGTATGTTGTTTAGCTTAGCGAAGTTAGCTCAGACAGTGGCCCAAATTATATATAGGCTATATATATGTATATATTTCATTTAGTTCTGTTCTATCTCATGCAAATCTTGCTTAGTGTATTTATGAATCATAAACCAAGATATTATACCTTAGTGTCAATTTTATTGCCGCAGCACCTAGCAGGTATCGAAACGCCAAGCTAATGACGGCGCCGTGTGGTGAAAAGATTATGGGAGCATCACGGCCGGTTTTCTGTGTTTAATTTAATGTTTATTTGAATGTTCATTAGGTTTCCCCCATAAAATAAAAACTCTGCTGGGGCCTGACAGAAATTATGTAAACACACCGGTGTATGTTTAAGAAAATGCATAAATGTCATGCTTAATAATAACAATGATATGTGCCATTTGTACAATCACAGATGGATAGTCATGTTTTGGATTTGCCATATTCCATCTTGCTCTCCTATAAGGCACACATATGGGTGAGCATTTGGGGGTCTGAGCGCAGGGTCAGGGTCCGCCACTATTCCAGTATTCCTTGGCTCCGGGGCCCAATAGTGACATGATTACTTTGCTGGTTATGGGATTCAAAGCGGTGACTTTCTGGCACAGGCTTCAAACTCAAAATTAACTTTGGCATGGTTTTTTTTTTACTTCTTAATTTGAGGTAATACAGATAAAGCCTATATTATGTTGAAAATTTGCTAGCACACCTTGTATATAAAGCATACAAAGATCTGACCCCAAAACTAGTAAATGTAACAAAATGTCAATATGATCGGCAGGATTGAAATGACCTAAAATCCGTAGTTTTGATGGTAAGTTTTACAAGTAAGATCATCTGCATGCTCTGGTTCTGGCTTGTGGTCATTCTGTGGTATCCACCTGGACTCCAGGGTGACTTTGTGACAGCCACACACACACACCGTCTTAGTGGGTATGCTTGGTAACAACTTACAGGATATAGAAATGAGAGCTGTCTCTCAGCTGGTTCTCTGGTGATTTTGTCTGCCTGTATCTTCTGCAGAATATGCTCTGTGTAGCAGAATGGTGAAGGCAGCAGGGAGAAGTCAGTGTTCTTAAAAGTTATGTTCCATTGCATGATTTTCCACTCCAGCTGCTACCGTTGGTCCCTTTGTTAGTTTGCTAGAGGATGCATAACTGACTGGATACTGTATAATAGACAACACCTTACAATAAAGATTTTTTTAGCTGTCCCACTGAATATACTTGCTCATGAAACAGGAATCTTTATGAAAGCTTTGGTTTATGTATATTGTAGTGTGTATTTTGTTTTGTTCCATCCCATGTAAATTTTCATTTCAACATACATGTGTGATTTTAATACAATGTCAGATAAGTATTGATGTAGACAGTGGCTTTCAATAACAGTATCACAAATTGCATGACAACTCCCTGAGCTATTTTAATTTATCAATGTGGATTTTTTTTGTTGTATTTGTAATAGTTTCAGTAACAGAAATAATAAGGCTGGCTAAACTGTTTGTATTGAAATATGTGTTTTCTGTTACATAAGAACATAAGAAATTTACAAACGAGAGGAGGCCATTCGGCCCATCAAGCTCGTTTGGGCATTCTATTATTTTTTAAAATGCAGAAAACGTATGAAGGAAACAGTCGTAATACTGTTTGCTTGTGCAACCTGTGTGTTTTTTGTGTATTTTTGTTTTGTTTTGTTTTGTATATATGATTAAGCCTCTGTTTTCTTTGCTGCATGTTGATCTTGCTTCCTGTGTATGTTATGTCAGGTCCTCAAGAAAGTTTCTACACCTGTGATAGAGAAGATCCCGTGTCCTTGGCCTGGAAGTCTGAGGTAAATTCCAACATGCCACCCCCCCAGTGTGTTAACCATGATTCACAAGAATGTCTTCCTCAGTTAATTATTTGAAAAGGAAATCTTAAAGGAAAATTATAATCTACTTAAGCCTCTCCACTACATTGTAAAATAACTACCAATACTTGCTACCGGTACTGGTCGTGGCAGTGTTGGTGGTTAGGGTTAGAGTTGTTATACTTATTTGAATATGTAACATACGATGATTTTTTTTCATCACAGTAAGTATTGATAACCAGTAGCACACTGAATTCTTTAAGGCCTTCTGAATACATTTGTTGAAATGGTTAGTGAAGAGTACTATAGTAGAATAAACAGAGATGTTATTTAAATGTTTGAAAATAAATGATTTTCCCTACTTTATACTTTTACTAAGCTGGATTCATTTGGTTGGATGTTATTTAAATGACTCACTATTAAATAGTGCCACTTGCCTGTGTTATACAACTATGTTGCTACTATACATATTTTTTACGTGCATTAAATAATAGCAACCCACTATGGAACATTCATCATGGATATGTATTCTTTTGAAATTATTACTCATTTTCTCTACTGGTAATGGAAATAGCGTCTGCCTTTTCTAAAAGGCTTTGAAATGCCGCACTTAGAGGAAATATTATGTCGGTGCTGCCGTGAACAAACATGTAGGTTTGAATTTGCCAGAGGTAACTAGCAAAAGTAAAATTATGCTTATAGCCATTGGAAGATTTTCCTGATCACCTCCAAATAAAATCTTTACTGAATATGCATCCTACAGAAATTCTTGTTAGTTGTTCTTGTCAAAAACATTGGATTTTCCTACATTTGTGTGAATTTAGTATTTGATTCTCTTCTGATAACATTGTAATCTGGATCTTTTATGATGAACAATTATCCTGTTTTCTAAATGACCTACTTTTATTTTTTATATAACTCGCTGTCATCACCAGTTTTGGTGATGTCCTTAAACTTCTTTATCGCCCAGCAAGCATATCTGTTAGGTTCTTGCTAAGCGCTAAGTGATTCCTGTACTTAAACTTTTTTTGTTAGAGAAGCGCGGTCTGAAAAAAAAAATAATAACCCTTGGATGTCAGAAATAAAGGTTGTTTCTTTAGGCATGGTTTAACTGCTGTCATTTTCTAGTGAGGTTAATGGCATGGAATATCCAGTTGAATTGTAGACAGAAGTGAAAGCATTTCAGTTTTTAATGTCTATTTTAAATTCCACCTAGCATTGACCATGACAGGTAAAATGGCATTTGAATTATTGAGGGAAACATTAATTAGAATCAATTTTTGACGTTCCGGTTTAAACACACTTCATGTGCGGAATCAGAAATCAGACATTTTTAAGTGAGAGATGAATAGTAGTTCAATTTCACCCTTCCCCTAGGGGGGTCTCCATTCTGGTAATTTCAAAAAATCTTAAATGAGGCTTGCAATGATCCAGAGCTCCTTATACCGAGTGTGGCGTGTATGTGCAGCCCGTCGGGTACATGTGAGCTCTTCTGGAGCACCCTTTACTATAGTCTTCATTTTCTTCATTTTGTTCAGTCCCGAAACAGATTTTACGCTTTATCAGAAATCTCAGCGTATGGTGAGAAGAAATTCTCGTTTTCATTGCTTCCTCAGTCATTGAAGGTATCGCGTATCCGAGTGGGATGGGCCGCTCTTCATTAGTCAGGTGGCATCTGCAGAGAGCGTTCTACGTAAGCTGTGAACCAGATTTTTTTTATTTTTTTTTGCTCTCTTCCTAACTCCCTGTAGTTAAACTCCCTAGTGAGCCCACAGGAGGTATCACAACGGTGGACATGCTGCAAAATATTCTGGAGTCTGTGGGGGGAAGTGGGGAGGGGGGTGGGCTGGTTCTCTGTCAGGCAAGTGTGTCCCCGCTGCGTCTCCTCCGTGCCCCTGTCGCTGTGTGCCCCTGCTTGCTCCTGGACCAGGGCAGTGTGTGGCGCGTGAACCTCCGTGGTGTTGCACCAGCGCCTCACGCCTTCCATCAGGATGGCCCAGCTGGGAGCCCACAGCTGCTTCAAATCAGCAGCTACCCAAAAAGGAAATCGCTTTATTCCCTCTATGGGGCCTTTCAAAGCAGCCAGCCTTATTTCTATCAGAAGCAGCTGCTGTTTGTTAGTTAGTTAGCACCCAGCTGACCCACATCTAAATGAGAACAACACTTAGCCATTACCATGCTGGTTTGCTGAGGAGGCTCTGTTCACATTGTTTCCTTTTCCTCTTCGCCTTTAAGATAGGCGTCAGGTAGGTCACTGCCTGATATGCAGCCACCCTTAATGGCAGAGCTCACAGACTAAAGCCTAATGTAGCGACAAGGACAAATCATCCTCAGATTAAGTGTTGTTATTTTTGTCAGCTGTCACAGCTGAGAATATGTTGCCCTCTTTATAGTGTGGGCTGCGGCGGACGTAACACAGGTAGGTAGTGTTTGGGGGGGGGGGTGGATGCTGCATGAAAGCATTTGTTTTGTCGGTGCAGTAGTAAATTGCCAAAATGGCATTACTTTAATTGAAATCTCCCACATTTTCACAAATGGAGGCGTGGCCGTCGGCCTTCTGTTTAATCGCTTGCTTGAAGTCACCTTTATTTTATGCGGATCCGAGCAGCAGATGCCTGCGATGAGCTTTCGCAGCACGTAGAGCGCTCACCCTGAGAAGCGATTGAGAGGGAGATTGCAGAGTACCCCATCCTCCCTGGCCACCTATGTCCTGAACTTGCCCTGAGCCGACCACGCTGGCCCCCAGCTTGGCTTCAATATTTCATATCTCCTTTCCACTTTCTTGCGAAGATGGGTGTCCGGTCGTGCTCCTCAAAGTGACTGACAGGCTGGCCAGCACGCGGGGTGTCCGAGGGGGGGGTCTCGGGGTCAGGGCTGCTGTGAACATAAGAACATAAGAAATTTACAAACGAGAGGAGGCCATTCGGCCCATCAAGCTCGTTTGGGGAGAACCTAACTAATAGCTCAAAATCAATGTTGTTAAGATAGCGAGCCTGCAGAACAGGAACCCCTGAAATGACTTTTTTATCTCCTTCGGGGTAAAAGGCTAGAAGGTTGTTCAAAGACTCAGTGGGAGAACTGTGAGAGAGCGTGGTGGCACAGCGCATCGCCTCACGCAGAGCCCCAGGAGGGAACGGACACCCCACACTTTTGTGATTAATAAGCATGTTTCACGTTGATAATTGACAACAGCCTTTATGGCTACATGCCATAATGTCCTTCATCCATTTTTTATGAATGTTAAAGGCTGTAGCTGTGATATGACAGAGGGGGAGGCTGGAGCTGTACAGGCCTATGGGCTCATTAACATGGAACCCCTCACTTCACCCGATTTCGTTCTTTCCTTCACACGTGCTTTAGGCAGTAGTACTGTATTTAGGACTGCCTTTAAGTCGCAGTAACCCTCTGCCAAACAAAAAACTGAATTCAAGGGGTTAGAAAAGCTGTGACAAACCCACAGAGGTCTCCAAAGTGTTGACCGGGGTTAAAGCAGAAACCGTCAGTCAAGAAACACTTAGTAGAGTTGGCCCTAGGAAGACTGTGAGTGGAGGCTGACATGTAGCCACGGTGGTCTTTCCTCACATCTGTAGTGTTTGCCATCCGTTTCACTTCTGCAGAATGGACTCCTTGTACACTTAAAGGGGAGTGATTGGAGAGGTAATGTGTGTCCGATGTGGGTTAGGGGGTCCATCGCGGCCACACGCCCCCTTGACTCACGCGGCTCTCTGACTCGGTCACTCTCCCTGCGCCCTGCTGCTCTTTGCTGTTCCCGCCGTTCCTCAGATGGAAACGGCAGACATGCTGCTGTTTGCGTGCGAGTTATATTTAGTACAGTGACCGAGGATAGTCTGGTCTAGCTTTAAGGTTAAAAATATACTTCTCCATGGGTGTTGAATAGTATGTCATCTTCAGAAATTTAATTTCCAGCACTGATTTAAAATCCTGTCATGACATTCTGCTCCCTTATCTTGTTCGAGATGCAGTGATTGCTAGGTTCTTTGAAGGACTGTAAAGACTGTGATTTTTTTTTTCCCCCTCAACGTGGAAATGTAAAAAACACAATTTGATAAAAGAAAAATGCCATTAGACAAATCAGTGCTGTGTTCAAAGATTTACACAAAAGATGTGGGTGAGTTCTGAAATTTTCTAAGGGTTCTATGCATGCTATGCAGGTTTGTGGTGTCTGTCGGCCATGTGCTTCTGCTGCATGGTGGATCAGTGCAGTACAGGACTTGATACTAACACAGCGTGAATTAAAGAATGAGATAAGGAAGGAAGAGAAACCAAACAGATGATGCTGCTGTAGGTGTTGACAGAAGGAGCTTTGAGGGCCTGTAGATGCTGTGATATTTTGAAGCATGAAGTGGACCTGCCAGTATAAAGGCTTGCCGTTTGCATCCGGGGACATTCTGATGTGTTACTGCTTTCTGGTCATGCAGTGTTGACTGCTCATTTTTCAGTTTGGTGTGTCAGGGGTGAAGCCAACAGCAGCGATGCGAGTCCACTACGTGCGATGCTTTTTCTGCATGTTCTTAAAGGCGCACGGCAGGGACCAGCGGACCTCGTC
>JAODLD010000008.1:1947080-1963683 GCA_026781065.1 Mormyrops boulengeri | reverse complement strand
CGACTCTGTCCGCTTCTTTCCGCTTGCTCTTAAAGGCATGGAAAATAATGAGCTTTCCAAATTAGGTTTGAATTAAGTCCTCAAGGTGCCTCTGATTCGGCTTGGGGCATGTGAACACACAGAAACAGTTGTTCCACTTTTCTAATTATTTTTATGATAAAAAAATTGAAGCGGGGGCCTTAATTTTCTGATCTTTGAAAGCATCAAGTTCAGGCTGAGAATGAGGTGAAACTGACGCGGCACTGACTGCATTGTAGTAGACCTGGTTGGATGAGCCTTGAGACCTTTAAACAGGTTAAAAGGCTCAGCCCTCTTGTTTAGTCATCTTAATTAGAAGATGCGAATGGTAAAATTCTGGATTTAGGGCTTTTGTTTACTCTAGTGGCTAGAAATTATGTTGCGAAAGTGCGTGTGTAAGCAGGTCTGTTGAGCTGGCCATTTTAAACGACAATGAAAGAATCACGTTTATGAATTCATAAACACTTTGTGCACATGAGAGCAGAACAAATGGTCCTATACTCTAAATAAATATTTAAAATGGTAAATGTCCCTCAAGTCCTGCACGCACCCAACCCCACCACTGCCGCTGCAGGAACAAATAAAGGCAGCTTTAGCGCTCAGCCGTGCTCAAACTGGCCCTT
Organism: Mormyrops boulengeri; assembly: GCA_026781065.1. Taxonomy (NCBI): domain Eukaryota; kingdom Metazoa; phylum Chordata; class Actinopteri; order Osteoglossiformes; family Mormyridae; genus Mormyrops; species Mormyrops boulengeri. The sequence goes on along the minus strand of JAODLD010000008.1, from coordinate 1,963,042 downwards.
TCATTCGATGGCCGCTCACTGGATTTTCAGCCATTACGCCTTCCGTGCGGCACGTCTCGCCGGCGCTTTAAAAAGTTGCAGGTGTGCAGTGGTGTTGTCTTTGTTTGTAGCTCATTTGAATACGGTGTTGTGGAATTAAATGAGTTTTGCTGATTAGCGGCATTTTTATGTAATGTATTCTTATAGAAGCACCTTGGCTGTACCCCTGGGCGTCTCCTGTACCCCGGCCTGTTCCTCCAGCTCACCCCCCGCCACCGTTTGCTTGTTAGTCTTATTCTGTGTGTCTAATTAAACTTAGCTTCAGCTTCTTATAAAGGAGTATTTTATAGAACAGAGAACAAAGGAAGTCTTTATATTCCTGAGGCGCTAACAACAGGGGCAACGTGCTGGCTGGTCTCTGCCAGAGGGCGGCTGTGGCCATGGGCGATTAGCAGACCTCCATCATCTTTCTTTCCATCCGCATGTTCCAGTGCTGCTCTGGATTCTGGAGTGACCCTTTGCTCGTCTCCACGGCGTGATGGGATCCCCGTTAATAGGAGTGGCTCTTTGGGGGCAGTGAGCACTCGGAGCTTAGCGAAAAAGGCATGGTGTCTTTCCTGTATCTGCAGTCCAGTCTGCCACAGTCCATACTGACCACCAGACAGGAAATGGGCGACTGAGAGAAACCGCACACCTGAAGTGAGGGCACCGCCCTCAGGTCGAGTGAGCACTATGTGCTGATGAGCGCTCACTGCCGCGCAAGTAGGAAGAAGCTGGAAAAACCATTGAAGTTACCTAGAACAGCCTTTTAAAAACCAGAAGACAAATGCAGCAGAGCAGCTGCAGGTCCAGCATTGGAGCCTGCATGCAAGAACCCCTAAATACGTGAACCTGCACATAGACACTGGTGTGCTAGTCTTCTGGAACATGCAGTATGCGCTTGGGAAATCAGATGTTTTGGCTGGCTTAAAGTAACCATGCCCCCCCCCCCCAACCCTCAAGGCTGGGGACTGTTGCAGACCAGTTAATCTGTGGCCGGCACCCTGGCAAATAAATGCGTCTGAGCAGAGTGCTGCATCCATATTGCAAGCACCACTATTTATCCCAGCCGCCTGACAGTCGCAGTTTTATTCTCTTGCATGGAAAAGCCAAAGCTGGAATTTAATGGCGCATATTTCCTTGGCCCCTTGTTGAAACGGGAAGCTTCTCCTCCTTGTTAGCTTGATAAATAACTTTGCTGCTGGGAAACTGCTGAATTTTACTTTTCCTTGTCTATTTTCTGCTGGCTGACATTAATTTCAAGTGCTCAGAGGGAACTAACTAAGTGGGGGGAAATAAATAAATGAATTATAGTACATATATAAAAATATGTATAATTTAAAATATATACCAAGATATATATATACATACTGTATATATGTGTCTGTGTGTGTGTGTGTAAATATATATATATATATGCGTGTTTGTGTGTGTGAGAGAGAGTGTGAGAATTCCATACTCTGTGTATCCATGTTTCTGTATGTGTGTGTTTGTGTGTGTGTTTATTTATTGAATTATATAGTTTTCAGCATTTGGTTCTGCAAGGTTATTTGTTGATGTATTTTTCTTCTTTATGGTAGCCCAGTCTAATGAGGCCTACTATAACATGCACTGGAAGATTGGTCTGGCAAAGCAGCGTAAGTAACGAAGACTCTGGGCCCGGAGCCGGCCATTACCTTCCCGGCAGGATATCAGTCTCCCACGCTGCAGCGCGGCTCAGGACCACGAGATTGCCTCGGTGCTCCACGCTGCGTGCCGGGGCCTTTTATAAACGCTCCGAGAGCTCGCGCTGGTTACCGTTTGCCATTACCGCGCCTGTACATTAAAGGATTATTTCCGCAAGCCGTCCGCCGTGTTATGTTTGGGTCTGTGTCACTTACAGCCCACAGTTAATGCCCTGTGCACAAGTGCATAAAATACACGCCTTTATTTATTTATTGATTTATTTATAATCCACACGCTCGCGTAAACACACACTCTTATTTATACGTGTATGAATAACTTATAAAATACAATGCCCCAGGAGACCTGTGGGTGACCCTCTCTTTTCCTGTATGGTGGTAGACTACAGATGCGTTTCAGCACCTTTTGTTCTGTGTGGCAGCAGTGGTAAGAAGTGGGGCATTCAGATATTTTGTAATTTACTCTAATGAACGTATTATTGGAAGATAATGAGTTTGTGTCAGTTGGAAATGAAAAGACAGTTAAAGGTATTTGGTTATAGCTCCGCGTGTTTTTTTTTTTATCAATATGTGTCTTTTCCAGGCCTTGTGCAAATCGGTGGTTTGATTCTAAAATCATGGTGCCACCTGCCGTCTTACGGAATCTACAGTTTTCTGTGTTGGTCCCACAGTGTAAAGCCAGTGCACTGCGCCTTAAAGAAAATTCAGCTTTTCTGTCACGCTGTAATAACTGATATCACCGTTATGAAAATAAAATGCACTGCTGAGCTGGTAAAAAAAAATCAATATTCTGTATAAATTAGAACATGAGCTAATGCGGGTGAAAGCCTGTCGAGTGTGATTGGAAAACGGAGTGAGAGGAAATGGGCGTGTGAGGAGCATGGGGTGCAGGGTCATCAACAACGGCTCTTCTCTGTCATTGATAGCCCCCACCCAAATGTGGCCTCGCTGACCTGGCCTCAAGCACCAAGGCAATGGGTGTCACCTCCCTATTTCCCCAAAAACCAAAGCCATTTCTCTGCTGTGTCATAAACTAGTTCTTACTTAGGCAGCAGACCAGGGCTGGAGGCTGCCGTATCAGCTGGTAATGTCTGATATATTTTTTTTTGTTCCTGTTTAAGCATTGCTTTTTACTGGACGGCGAGCCGGTGTGGAAAACAGACAGATTGCCGCAGTGCTATGTTGTTCGGCACCGTCTGACAGAATGTTGCATATTCTGCTGCATTTTTGCACAGAACGTCACGCCGCGTCATCTCTTGTCGCCGGGCCGTGTGGTGCGTGGCAGCTTCATAATGCCCCCTTTAGCATCATGTGGGTATTTAGGCGTCACAGCTCTACATTTGCAGGGTTAGCAGACAGCTGGAAGCTTTCCAGCCCTGTAAGATGGCAGAGAGCTAGCACAGCTAAGAGCAGTCGGCCGCGTCGTCTGGCTACACGTGGGGTCAGATTAGGCACCGTGCCTTTCCACTCTATGCACTAGAGCCCTGCCCCTGAGGCCTGCCAGCGCCGCCTCCTGGAGCTGCTGCGGCAGATTGGAATCGTGTGAGGTTGTTGCGGCTGTAATTTCCTTAATGAAAGGTCTTAATCGACAATTAGCATCCTCACTACGGCCCCAGTGAAAACAACAGCTGTTAACAACGACAAGAAGCTGAGGCCTCAAATCCCCAGCTTGTCCTTCTTAATAAGTCTAAAGGAAGGCATGATTTGGATATGAGCGGCCAGCTAAACTGGGGGGAGGGAGCCCTGCTCCCTCTGTCTGAAAGCAGCGTGAGGAAGGCCTGAACCTCCGGCGGCCTGTCTCTCTCTGTATGAGAGCGGCCTGACTTCTAGGGTGCTGTTGGTCAGTGTCCTCCCTCTGCTGGTGAGCATGCCTTATATTTAGCTCCAAAAAACATGGGTTAAGTTAGCAAGAAGGGGTCAGAATAGGCTGGAAATCGGACCTGGTATTTTCTTGTTTGTGACGCCTGATCGGTCTGCTTCCCTGGCTCACTTAATTAAAGTTTTAGCATCTTATTTTTAATGTCCTTTTTTTGTTTTTGTTTTAATACTTAGATGAGACTAATGTAATTTATGTTGAGATGTTTAAATATTAATTTGTTTAAAACAATCATATTCTTCAGTTTTACCCAAGAAGAATTCAGTGTGTTTATTTTTATGATTTTCCACATAACAAGCATTCTCACTGCTGGTAAAAGACTTGGTATGAATCAATAATTTAGACCGTATTAAAATGATTTCATCAAGAGTGAGCGGAATTTGTTTTCTCAATGCAGAAATCAAATCAAGTGGCAGGAACAGTAAATAAGAGGCTGGGTGTCTGAGCAGCAGACCCTGTTCTGTTTGTAAAATGAGATGAGGCTATTGGGAGAGAGGCATGTGTGTCGTGCGTTCTCTCGCTGACACTGACTGCAGTAATAGTGATGAATCGCGTTCCCCCAACGCTAGCCTTTATCTTCTTCCCGCGAGTGCTGCCTCTAATGACCCACGATGCCTCAGATGTGCTGTGCATCCTCCTTCTGTTGCAGTGGCAGTGTCTCCCGTCCCCTCTGCCGGTGGTGAGATTCACAGGGATATCTGAGTGGAATTCACAAGCGGTTACGTTCTTGCTGTGGACCCAGTCCATGAACCTATCAGCAGTGTTACCTCAATCAGCAAACACCATGTATACCAAATGCCTGAAGCTCTTTTATGTGTACATCTTGTTGGAGGAAAAAAACACAATGTACAGTATGCTTAGAAATATGATTTGAGATATATATTATAATGTGATTCACCTCATTTTCATTCAGTTCCTAGATACTGTTCAAGTAACAGGCCGTTAGGGAAGGTATATTTCCCTACATCTGCAAAGTAGCGTTTATGTTTGTTATGAATGAAGCAAGCTTTTTCATCTGTGAGAGTGGAACCTCTGCAGGGAGAGTACAAGGTCTTATTTGGGATTGCTTATTTTGGGATTGTCCAAGTACTTAGTTTGCTAGAACGTACATTCTCTCTGAGGAACTGCAGGGCGACGTAACACTATTGAAGACATAACTTCACAGATCTGTTTTCCAACAGTCTTCAAGTGACAGTCGGTTGTAATTGCATATTGAAGATAGGAAAAGGGGAGTAATTAAATCCATTTTTAGGTTCTTTGAATAGATGTGGGGTGATTATATTTTCATATTTAGCAGAGCTGAGGCCCAAAGCTGGAAGTGAGATTCATATTATCAATGCAGCATCAGTGGAGTCATTAGACTGATTGAGATGTGCTATCGTGTCAAGATAATGGGTTGATTGTACACAACTGGTAATAGTCCACTGATTCCCTTAAGCTGTTGCAAGCACAAACAATGCTCTACATAATAAGTGCTTTGAAAAAGCTGGCTGTCGTTACTTAGGCTGGTCCTGCAGTCCTGTTCTGTTATCCATATTAATTCATGTAAGCTATGTGCGCTGTCAGTTACCAACCAGATAGCTATTTTCTTAAATAAAAAAATTGCACTTTGCAGTTGGAAGTAATCGAGTTAGATTAATACACTGATACAATGCATTTTGGCTGAGTAAATATTTCGCTATAACTATGAGAGTGTTTTGTAAAAATAGAATGTTTTCTTTTATTATCTGTAAAGGAGATTCGGCAAAAATGTCAGATTTACTTGTTTGGATCTACCTTTTTAATTGGGAACCAATTAGGGAATACCGTTAACACTGATGGATTATGGAGCTAACCTTCTGTGCAAGAGACAGCCCACAGACGACAGTTTCAGAGAGCAGTGTGATGACATAAGATAATCTGCTAACAGCTTTGGAGTGGTGTGAAACGGCGACACGCCAATAGTCTCCAGCAGCCTCAGTAGGCCTCATCACTCGAGGTTTGCCGGTTAACACAGGACGCGTATTCAGAAAGCTGTCGGCTGATTTTAAAAAAAAGAGCTTCCTCTCAAAGAACGCAAGTGAGAAATGTAATCAAAAAAAATAAAACACAGAACACACTAAACTCATCTGTGACTTTGCTGGCCCTGTTCGCTTCTCATTCTGGGAGCTGGGTCCAGATCTCTGTAAGGCCAAAGGTCATGACCCTTTTGCAGGCCTGTCCTCGCAGCTCTAACTCTCAGGCCTGTTCTGTGGCTAGCCAATGCTCTGCTTTACTAATACATCTTCGTTCCAAAAAATAAGACGGGTAGTGTGGCTGCTCTTAGATGCTTATATATGAATAATACATGAGGAAGATCATGTGACTTAGGAAGGACATTTAAAATGATGCAAAAAAAACAAATGAAGTTAGACCTCGTACTAAATGACTCATTACAAAGGCTTGTGGCCCATTTTGACACTACATTTAGATCACTTTCCTACTTCTACGATCTTGTAGCGATGAGCCATCAGGGACTTGCAGGTCCTTGTGAAGCATCTTTCCAGCATCCCAGGGTACAGTCTGAGTGTCATAACTACTGCTGCTCTGGAGAGCCTTCTCAAATGTAGCATCCCAAGGGGGGAGGGTGAGATGCTGGTTGCGAAATAACACATCCTTCTGCTCAGTAGCATGTCTACAGTGGTGGTTTCTGTGGCATTCTGTTTCACACGCTGCACACTACCCAGGCTCGCAGTGTGCCGGAAAGTTCCGTGTTGTCAGGCTTGAACCAGGGCGTGGAGAGTGGGGACCACCTAATGTAATTGCGGAGCAGATCTGCCACACAAGACCTTCAGCCTGGCAATATGGACTGTTGATGCCCCAGGAAGACTGAGATTTGTGCGACATTGTTGGGTTTTGTTGTTCACGTTTGGTTTGAGTGATTATTTCCACGAAGAATGTTTGAAAGTATCCCATCAGGGTTCACACCACATAGAATTTCCAGCCCTCAATCGTTCAAATTTTCTAGTGTAGCTCGTGTGTAGTAGTGCAGTGGTCCAAAGGTTATTCATAAATAGTGAATAAACAGGCTCCCTCCAGAACCAGGGCTTGAGTCAGAGCAACAGCATGATTGTGTTGCAGTAGAGTCCAGAAAGCACAGGACTGGCCTATTTCATTAGCAGGGAAACGGAACCACGTTCACTGCCGGCAGGTGCCGTTTCAGGAGTCGCCGTCATTCAGCAGTTACAGACCATGCACCCCTCTTGCAGGAAGCTGTAATTTATGTGTTTGCTTGGGAGGTTTGTTTGGCAGAAGCACATTTATCACACATTTATCAAATTTATCACATTGCAGTATGTGCCTTGGTCACCTGTGTGAGAGAACAATATTTTTAAGAAAGGACAGGCCAATTAAAGAGTGCGAACAGCTCCATGTGTGCACGTGGGCAGAAGGCGGAGGACTGCGGCAGGCGCGGACACCCGGCCGGCGAGGCCCTCCCCGCCACAGGAAGTACCTCAGCTGCTCGACGTGCAAATCCTTCAGCGCCACGTGTCAGCTTCACCTTGAGCTCGGTCTGTCTCTCCCCTTTCCCCGTAACAGAACTGATGAACGTTGGTCTGCAGTTGGAGAATGAGAGGGGCCCTGACCTTATTAGCCGAGCGGCACCGTCTGTTATCGCATTTCCTGCGTGCGTTGCTGCTTGGCCGCTTTCTCACTGACTTTAACCTGCCAGTGATTTATCCAACCTTGAAGACTTGACATTTTCACTTTTGATTTATGGACTGTTCACTGTAGTCATTTAGTCAGTATGTATGGCAGCAAAAAAGGACATTGTTTAGCGGGAGCATGCTTAAATACACCTTTAGATTTTTCTGGGTAACTTTATTTCTTTGTTCACTGCAGTTTGTGGTGCCGTCACCCTCTAGTGCTGCTGGTTTGTCTTCGTGTTATTGTGCAATGTACTGTAGATGAAGTTTTTTCACATTACTCTGGTGAGATAGATGTGCGGCAGCACATCAGTAACAGGAAGTTGGTCTGTCATACCGTCCCAGCTTGTCAGAGACTCCGGCCCCCGTGTGCACGGGACGTGGCAGAGATCCTTAACCGTGCCTGTTTATTTTAAATGCCTGATTAAAATTTCATGGTGACAGGAAGTGGCAGAGGCAAGCAAAAGCAAGCCGCAGGAGCGCGAGCGTTTATCAGAGTTGCGTGGTACTGATCGCAGGCCCCCTGTGCTGCCCAGCTGGACTGAACCATACCGAGACCGGTGCCCCATTGGCCCTGCGCAGGAACTATCCATGCCAGCCTATTAAGACTGTCAGCAAATAAAACACACTTTTAAATATAGCGTCCTCTCGAAGGAGTCACAGTCTTAATATGTAACGTGACACATATGTGCCATTACAAGTAGTATTACGTTTCAATTCATCATGTTTATGTGGAGATGAACGCTGACATTTTGCTGCTCTGTCTAGGTTCAGGGAAAATGCATTTGTGTCAGCAGAGATGCCTGGATATTAGCTACCTACACAGTTTTCCTATAAATAAACCGAATGCGAAATTAGGTTCAGACATCAGAGCACTTTGCCTGTATTAACATAATAAACAGCAGCATGAAAGTAGGGACTTTCGGCTAAATGGAGTGCTTTTCCACATGGTTAACATGCTGGTATGGGGACAGGGTATAATGTGTGAGGCATATCCAGTTTTATTTAGATGCATTAATGCTGCATTAGTGTTTAATTACTTCAAGCATGTGTGTTTGGTTGTGAGCTGGTGTACGTGTCGTACAGCAACGCCTCTGGACATACGGCCCGCTGTCGTTTTAGAGCACCAGGAGGTCAAAAGTGTCAGCCGTAGTGCCTCAGCCTCGGGCAGCGTGGGGGGTAGTGGTGGGAGTGGGGGTGGGGGTGCTGTGGTCTGATATGGGTTACATATTGACGGGACACCTTTCCATTCTCAGCGTCGGCCCCCGAGGATGCTATAGGGGGTCACGTCAGGGACAGGCTGGGTCTGTGAGGTCTGCCCTGAGAAGCACCGAAAGCACCAACAAATACTCACTGTAACGGATTAAAATAAAAACTAAATCAAATGAAAGGCCTGTGAGGCGCACGGACATCTGGAACAGACGGGTCCCGTTCGGCACCTGGCTGTGGCTGCGGCAGCGTTCCCCCAGGCCTGGTAAACCTCCATAACTGGCGTCTATCCATGAGGTGATCAAGCTAAACACTCTTGTTTTCTCTGGTAACACTGGTTTGTGTTAGCCCTCCCGCATCCCAGTATCACAGACGGTTTTAACGGCGCCGTGTTCGCTTTCCGTGGTTGGCGGCGAGTTTGCGCGCAGCAGTAAAGCACGTGAATGTTCACACAGCTCGTTAGACGTTGGTACAGGAAAGGAAGTGCAGTCTGTCTCAGCTTGTAATATCTGGAGGTTATTAGTTTTTGTTTGCTTTTCATAGCACTGGTGCTTCTGTGGATGCGCGGCGTGTTAGTATGAAGAAATGCCTGTCGTACGGCTCTGAAGGTAGAGATGAGTGTTCGGCTGCCAAACGGGCATTTAAATTGACCCAGAGCAGCTGTACAGCAGAATGGCGTCATGAGAGAACGCCAGGGCTCGTTCATTTACTTCCTCTGGCTCCCTTTAATGCTGTCTGTCTAAGGATAGCAGTAGAGCAGCAATGGTCATTTAGCTCAATGCAAAATACAAAAACAACCCTAAACACACCCCAGGGATGTTGTGAGCTCCTGGCTCTGTCATCATCTGTGTGCACGTGCAGCAGTCATGGTTGCTGCCCCTTTGACCTCATTGCGGGGCAGTGACGGCGGTGACGCTCCCTGGCCGTCAGGCTCCTGGGCCAGCGGCTAACATTACCGCCCGATCACGTGCACCCACCCAGAGTCCACACCCTCAGAAATCCTTCTCCTGATGCACAACGAGCGCAGCCTCAAGTCAGTGCCTCTGCTGCAATTAGAATAATTTCAAATTAATATGAGTGAGCCGGGCCGCGCTTATCTGGAGCGGGAAAGAGCTTTCGCTTCAATCAAAATGCACGAGAGGCCGCCCTGGCTGAAAGCGGGGCCAGTGTTCAGTTTTAATGCCGCCGCGTGTAATCAGCACGGGCAAATCCGCGCAGCCGCTCGCGCTGGAATGGCCGGCACGTATTTGTTTTTTTAATTCAGCGCGGTTCAGGGCTTAAGATTAAAAACAAAAAGAAACGGCACGAGAGGCAGAGTCTCCCATGGCTTGAGCATAGCCCTGTGAAGCAGTTAAACACACGAAGCAACTGTGAGCAGATCCTGTGAAGTGTGCTGTTTGGTGGCCTGACGTGTAATTCACACTGCTATCACTCACTTTTTTTTTTTCTTAACCAGCGTATTGTGTAATTCTTAATATGGTGTCAAAGGCAGCAGAAGGCTGTATGTAAAGAGAGGTATAAACAAAGAAGTAATGAACAAAGCACGGCCGGTAGACGCAGACATGGCCGCAGGGGAGAGAGCACCGCGAAGAAGCCGAGTAGTGAGAAGGCCTCTTCCGAAGTGCCATTAATCGCTGCGAATTAGAGAGAAACTCCTGTTGTGTTTTTGTCTCACGCTTCAATTGATCTGAGCACAGCTATTAAGTCTGCAGCGGTCTAATCTGGCGATATTATTTCTGCGGCGGCCGTCTTGGGCTCCGTAATGCATATTCTTATTTCCCGTGTTATTGTTGTTGTGGGAAAGTCAATTGAATTTGCACCAACGCGACTCGGCGGGTATTGGAGCCCCGCACACGGGGGCAGTCGTGGTGAAGTCTAGCTCCGTCTCATTCAGGCCCGCTAGGCTGGACCCTGCTAGTCAGACCCCCCCCCACAAGGGAGGGCGGGAGACTTTAATGCACACCACATTTACTGTGTTTAGCGGGGGGAAATTCCAGGGATAAAAGAAGGCTCCGGATGATTGGGTTCTGAATCCCAGAAGTCCCATGCTCACATTTCCGTTTCTGCCTTCTGTATCTCTTATAATGATGTCAGTTTTAACTTATGGACGGGAGAAGAAGAGGAGTGAAAAAGCAGAGGGATTAGCGCAAGGCCGCTGTTGAATCCCCCTTGGTTTCAGCTGGACGCACGTGGCGGTCCAGCCCGTCTTTGCCTAATTGAAGCTGGCCGCTCCTCTCGTTAGGATTAGTGTTCCCGTAATCTCTTTGTGAGTGCGCTTTACATACCTGGGCAGTGTCTTTTGGCGTGAGAGCATACAGTTTAAGCTGCTTTTAGTGAAACCCTGTGTTTCAGGGACCGTGAAGTGCTGCCGGTTGGCAGGCGGGCGGTGTGTTCCCCGTGCCGTCCACTGAGCGCGTCGTACTGCGGCTCGGGAGTGGCCTCCCGGCGGGCGGCACGGCGGGGTGCCTTGCCGGGCGAGTCAGCTGTTTCCCGGGCTTCCTGACAGACGGCCGCTCGCCGGCTCGCACCTGCCAGCTTGTCGGGTGGCCCCCGCAAAGGGGCGCATCGCTGCAGGGCCAGCACAGAGCTTTCATCGAGCTCAGAGTATAATATAACTGGCTACAGTAAACTGTGCCGCGAAGGCTGTTTCATTGTGCTCTCATTGGCTGTGCGAGGCCATGCTATATGACAGGCCAGCGGCTTGGCCGTTGCAGGTCGCAAGCATTTAGCCTGACATGCATGTGCACCCATTTAAAACACCATCGGACCCCTTCCACCAAGACAAACAGAAAGGGCAAACTGTGTCTATCTCTGCCACCCCACGGCCCAGTGATGTGACTGGTACTTCTCTGCCGAGGCCCCCAGAAGGCCACTGTCATTCGCATGTCGCTTTACCGCGTCAGCCGTCAGATGAGGGAGGTGAATGAAAAGGCCTGGCAGGCAAGGAGGGACCCAGCGGCCCATCGCGGTTTGTGCTCCTCCGAACTAAGGGGGGCGCTGGCGAACTACAAGGCCCAAGGAAACTACTCAGGGTGTCACTTGCTTTTAAAGAACAAGTCTCCTTCCAGCAGCTCCTGTGACCATTGCCTATACCCCATCAAAGGAACCCCCACAGACAATCACCAGCTCACTCCTGGGTCTGCCACGAACATCCTTGTTAATGGGCCTCTTCAAAAATTTAAAATTTTGAGGGATTTCTGTTTTCTTTCTTTATCAGTTTGATATGTTTTCTTTGCCTTCGTGCTCAGGATATCATTGCCTTATCCTTTCCAACTCGCCCCTCCCCCAAACTGTGCCAAAAATCCGAGGCTTGCATTATCTTGGCTTTGAGATTCCACACTGATTTATGCAGTATTTATTAAAAATGGATTTCATCTTCATGCATTTTATATGTGTGTTTGTTTATATTCAGTCTAATCAGGTAATCACTTTCCATGCAATTTGCTCTCACTTTAAATTTTATTTGTAACATAAAATATTATTATTTATTCAGAATAGCTGTGAGTCTACAGTGTTTTGATACATTATATATTTTTATTGGAATCATTTTATGTCATTGTTATTAAAAACAGCTGAAATGAAACGTGTAATTTTTCAAATCTTTGTTTAATATGATGCATATGGGCTATAATGGCATCGCCATCACGTTCGGGGTGTGTGTCTCTTTCGCAGACAGATGCGTTTCACCCAGACCATGGTGCGTTTTGACCGCAGTGTTCCTGCTGAACGTGGGAGGCCCTCGTAGCCTCGATCACTCTCCCCTATTCCACTCTACCCCACCCAGGCTCGCTGTGGAACAGGAAACGCTCAGAGCTCGGACAGCACAGAGAGGAACCCCGGTTCTAGCAGTGCGCTAGTTCAGGATTTCCCAGCAGCCCGTCGAACAGTCACGCTCCGTCCTTGCACCCCTGACCCTGCCTCCCCGGCGCTGACGCACTGCGCGGTCTCATTCCGACAAATGCCACAGTGCTGTTTCCTTTCCGTGTCCTCGGGCTGCTTTCCCAGCTACCAGAGCTGTGTGAACTCACTGCCGCTAATTGCTGGCAGCATATTAATTCGTTTGTTCTGCCGTGAGTGTGGAGCAGCGCAAATGGGCTAATTCATAACCAAAGGACACACAACTGTTTGCTCATCTGGGAAAGTTAACACTTTGGAAATGAATGACTCTTCAAAGGGGATTCAACTTAGTGAAGCCAGTACCCGGACTCGCTTGAATATTTGAACGGAAGATAAATTTGCTTGTGTAGTTTTGGCTTTGTCTGTAATTATGTACGCTGACATATTCCTTTCTTAATACGCTGCCTTGCGCTGTGAAATTATCTCCTGGAAAAGAATGACAATTAATTGTGGCACTTCGCAAGCGTACTTAAGCACTTTAATAATGCTTGCTGGGAAATTTATTACTGTAAAATCTTTAAAAAATAATATCAGAAGTTAACCAACTGTGCCTATCACTTATGTAAATTGTAGAAGCTTCCTGCATATGACGACGAATCACTTGTATCTATTGACAAAACCGGAGTGCAACGTTAGCCCGGAGGACGAGGTTTTATAGGCAAAACAATGAAGGTAAATGAGGTGAAAAAAGCAGGAATGGGGGAAACGTCACAGAGGATGAAAAGTAAATGAGGGGGAGGATCCGTAGATGGCCGTGGGCGGGTTTGGGGACAGTGGCTTACGGGCTTGGTCACGCCACATGGAGGGGCCCGTTGTCAGCTGGGCGGACCGTCCTGTCAGCATTTTGGAGAAAACCCCTTTTGTTGCCGGTTATTGGCTTCACAGGGACGAGTTCCAGCGGTGTGTGGGGGGAGGGGCAGGTGACGGGGCTTCCCAAAGGGAGTGTCAGTCGTCCAGCGAGCTGGAATGGGCACTAATCCAGACAGGGCCTCCGTGTAAGCGTGCGTGTTCCTGTCTGCCACGGACCCTTTTCTGTGCACAGCCCTGGGTTCAGGGTGGCGGTACGTGCTGGAGCAACCCCTCTGCATGTGTCTTTCTGTTTCTGTGCAGCTGTGGTGTTGGGAGAATAGTAATAGGATGCTTCTGTAGAAACACTCCTGGGGTAGTGATTCGTTTGATGTTTAATAATAAAACTGCTGATTATTTGTGATATAATTTTATATGTGAATTATATACTGATGGGATTTCTAGTAATAAAAGGCAAGCAGTGCAGGATGGAGTTTGAGTGTCGCAGACATGTGACCGGTAGGGTGTGCAGGGACGAGCCAGCAGGGGGCAGCCTCCTGCAGGGTGGAGAGCGGGGCAGGGAGTGCGTGGGCTGGGCTGGGCTGGGCGCGCATGCGGTTCGGAGGACAAGGCAGTAGGCTCAGGACGAACTTGGACATACGTTGTCCTTGCTGCTAATCTGGGCATGCGCCATCCGCGTCCCAAAGCTGGGCATGTGTCGCTCCGCATCCCCACCGAGGGCGTGTGTGCCGTCTGGATGTGAGGCCGAGCAGCTGGAATAGCACGTCTGTGCTCGTGCGGGGTGATTCGCCGCGAGCCCTGCCCTGTGTGTCTCACAGCTGGTGTAGGAGACTATCACAGAGCCCGCAGGTTGTGCTGCGGGGCTAGCGAGACCTTGGAAATAACACCCTTTCGGCATGCAGTCTTCTCTAAGGCGCTCAAGTATCTGCGTTGACGTATCCCTGATGGTTTTAAGCACTGCAGTTAAAGACAAACTGCAGCCATATACTACAACAAACAGGGAGCCAGTTCCCACTGCACTTTGTGTTTGTTTGATATAGTTTCACTGAAGCTCCTCTTTCTTAACAAAGGAAAAGAGAAAATATGGTGCTCAATTGTATTGAAAATACTGCTTGGCCAATGTAATTATAGGAGCATATCTAGCGTAGGTTGCAGTGGTGGCAGGTTGGTTTCCCACGTTTTCAGCCACCCAGAGACCCTCCAGCGAGGGCCCGCCGGGGGGGCATTCAAGCGTGTGCAAAAACTTTGACACCACAGCCCACTGTTCAGAGAAGACAAGCTCACTACCACCGCAAACGCTGTGCTGCCATTTCACGCCTGTCACACGTCCTTCGTAGAAAATAATCATCGTTAGACAGCGTCGCTGGGAGCTAACGAGTTTGTTTCAGTCCGCTCTATCCGTTATTAGATCCTTAATTGTGCGTTTGCCTCTTCTTAACGTGCACGTTGATGTTTGCGCGCGCGCCCCCGCTGTACCGAAACGCTCACAGTCCTGCTGGGCTTTATTTAATCAGATAACCCGCCACTGGGGCCCGCGGCACACGCGCCGTCCGCAGCATCTCCTGTCGCTTCCACGTCTCTGCATAATAACCCATAGCGATGCGCGGCGCTTCCACGAGCAAGCGGCTTAGCCGGAGACAGCGGCGAGCGAGCGGCGTCCCCGCCGGTTCGCCCCTTTGATAAGCGCGCCGCGCGCCGTCCTGCGATAATGCGCCGCGGCCGGGGGTCCCGGGCGTGCGCTCGGCAAATCTGCGCGCCTTTCTGCTGCTCCTTTCAAGCGGCGCGAAGGACACAAAAAAGCAGCAGAATCGATATTCTGTGCTGATGAACGGTGGCTATTCATGGAAAGTTCAGGTATAAAAAGGCCCGTGTTCCCTTACAGGTGCATTTCCTCCCACAGCCGTATGCTGGCCTGTGTTTGTGCAGGCTGCTAGCGCGCGGCATCTTAACTCATCTCCGTATTCATCCGGAGCTGGTGCTCAGCTGCTCTAGATTAGAGCTAATCTGAGTTGACAGGAACGAGGAGTTTACATCTCAGATTGTCTCCCACTCCGCCACTGCCGGTGAACTGCATTTAATGGGGCTCTTTGGAGAATGACATCTCCTGTATTCATTTGCATTAAAATTTGAGAAATGGATATTGAGGGAGAATTATGAACCAGTTGTTGCAAACAGTGATCAGTGATTACTTTTTATTTGATTGATGTTGTTTTTTGGCCTTTTTAATAAATATCTTTATTTGTAATTTAATAACAAGAACACCAGCTAATAATAATAATAATAATCATAATACTGGAAATGTTAGTGTCTTTTACCGTCCCTTTGCTCAGTGGGGCCGCCACTGGCCCCCAGGCTGCTGTTCTCTCCACAGAGTTCATTATCGCTTCAGACAGGACGCATAGCGTTTGTAGCAGGTGGCTTCTTCCCACGTTATAGTTAGTATATGCCGTTATTCTGCTTGGAAAATCATTTAATCCAAAGTGACTTATCTTACACTTCACAGAGCTGGCAGTTGGGGTTAAGTGCTTCACTCAGGGTTATAACAGCAGGGCTCCTACAGGCAGCGTTAGGGTCACGTTCCCAGTTCCTTAGCCACATAGACCCCCCCCCCTCCCCCACCGCCGCCAGGATCAGCCCAATGGGGGTATTTCTCTAGCTTCCCACCAATGGGATTTTTCTTTTCCTTCAGTCTCTGTTCCTTCCCTTACTCCACACCATGGTAAAACACCATTGTCAGGGGGGGGGGGGGGGGGGGGGGGGGGGGGGGGGGGGGGGGGGGGGGGGGGGGGGGGGGGGGGGGGGGGGGGG